>JAWQFL010000008.1:975500-1248143 GCA_033442365.1 Creolimax fragrantissima
TGTGTGTGTGTGTGTGTGTGTGTGTGTGTGTGTGTGTGTGTGTGTGTGTGTGTGTGTGTGTGTGTGTGTATGTGTGCCGGTGGTGTGAATGTCAGTGGGTGTGTGATATTTCTTTTGAATAGGGCGTAACAATCAGACCGTAAATGGTTAGTAAACTGGTTGTGTTTGAGTACATGCACCTTCAACTACAAAGAATCGTAATGCTGTGTTTAAGCCGTTTACGGTAAAATAGTGTCATAAAAGTTAGTTCACCGCCCGCATTTCATAATAGTAAAATAACCTATTGGAGCACGGAGTATTGAAATGCAAGCACGTGGTTACACTACACTAACACTTAGTTTACTAAAATGTGTATCATTATGAATACAGCCAAGATATGAATCGTAGGTTCGTATACTTCACCAGTTGTGCACGGTAAAAGTATACGTGGACACTCTTAACGTCTCCAACAAAACACGTAAGCACTAAACACACATTTTTATATAAACTATCACACAAAACACATATGGGCAAGCAAACAATTGTTAGAACCATACCAATAACTTCGTATACTTCACTGGTAGTATTTGGATTGGTAGCCTCAGATTGCGGCTCTTCATCGTCTGTAACATCGTTCTGATCGAGCACTTCTTGTGGGACATGTACACGGTTGTCTATAATTTCCACTTCCGCTCGTAGTTTTGATTGTCCTTCAGACATTATTCATGAATGTGTGATGTATCGTAGTTGATGTAAGTAAAGTAATGTACAAGTGCAGTAGACACACGCGTTTGTATGCCTCTCTTCAGTCGTAATGTGTGTTTGATTCTATTGTGCACCCGTTGAAGCTTTGATATATAGACTCCCGTTAGAACCTCAATAGAGTGGACCATCGAACTTTTCCGGTATTAGCATGCTGCATTTTCCCGTTATATAATCTAATGGCGCATGTTTATGATGTACGTTAAATCCTTGAAAGAACGTTAATTTTCGTTAGACGTCAGTTAATCGACTGCACCGTGGACATGACTTGTCGGTACACAGTTCGAATCAGAACATAACGTGAGACTGTAACCTGAAGCGGATAGTACACGAAGGATAGAACGTCGACACGCACATATAACAATACACAGTATGGATATACAAGAGAAGCAAAAGCTTGTGCACCAGAGCATAGAAGCTGGTGAAGGTTTCGTGAAAGTGTACTATAAAGCGTTCGATGTGGAACGACACAAACTTTCAAATTACTTTCATGAAGACGCGTCTCTTATTTGGAACGGAACTCCTATTCAAGGGAGGAAACAGATACAGGTGTGTACCTGCTTCCATGTCTGTGTATATATCTGTGTATCCACTGTGAACGAATTTGCATGCAGAATAAATATAAGCATGTACTTGTACCTTCGAAAGCTCTCTAGCTAATTTTCTAGAGTATGCCTTGTTTGGAAAGGAGCAATAGGGAAGTATAAAAGAACAAAAGCACGCGCTAGGATACGCGCGTATATGTGTGTGTTTTTTGTGCAAGCGAGTACTCTTGTTCGATACGGTGTTACATTGTACAGAGAGAGAAAGAGAGAGAGACACACACTCACACACACACACTCACACACACACGCACGGACGCACACGCCTGGAAGTTTCTGGTCTTCTCATTAGCATAGCGTAGTCTGTGTTTGTGTCTGTATCTGAATTTGAGTCTCTCTCCCTCTCTCTGAGTATGTGTATGTGTACGTGTCTGTCTATCTGCGTCTGTGTGTACAAACACACTGATTTATTAACGCATGTATACAACAGGAGTTTCTCAACGATAATATCCCATCGACTAGACATAAAATAATATCTGTAGATAGCCAGGCAGCACCAGGTATTCTTTATATATGTATATGCTGCGTTACATATCATTTTACGTAAGTACGATTTTGATAGTGAGCTTATTTAGTTGTGTCGACACTTCTGTGCACACGCGGCTCACCCAAGTACGTGAGATGCGTTTATAGTGTCCAACTTGTAGTATCTCGACTTCGTAAGCACACTTACATGCATCATCCAGTGACATACTTTCGTTACCCAATCCACACGCTCTTCGCAATCAGCCACAACTGGAGTTGAGGGGACAGCTTTGGTAACAGTCAGTGGGGTAGTGAAGTATCAAACTGAAGATGTAGAGTTGCCATTCGGGGAGACTTTTATTATGGTATGCTGTTTATAGCTTTTTATTGTAGTACTATGTCCCCACGCAGGACAGTATGTATGGGTACTATACGACAATGAAGTATGTGCGTACACGCGAGGTCCATGCAGTATATTTAGCTTGACCTTCTCAGGAATAACCATATGGAAACTAGAGTTCTTAAACATGTTAACAGTCAAATTGGCATTCATGTGCAGGTGCCAAAACCAGGTTCGGCTACCTACTTCGTAATGAGCGATAACTTTAGATGTCTTGTGCCTTAAACGGACCAAGAGAACACCAGTCCAAAACACCGCATCCTCTTACGAAGTGTAAAAGAAAATATGTAAACGCTTGATGTAAACTATTAAACCTGTATCATATTCCATGAAAAATTGAACATAGAACAATCTGACCGATTGTGATGATGTATCGATGAACTACTTCCCTAAGAGTTTGTCAATATTCAAGAGTGGCAGTAATCGTCCACTATACGAGATATTTCTCTGTACTTCATTCCTGTGTCGTATTCAATAGTTAGAATTGTAAAACAAAGCTAACATATAAAACAATTAGAATAAGATGGTACTTGTTTTATAACACCAAAATGCAAAACTTTGTAAGCACTCAACTATTTCTAGTGAGCTAACAACTAATGACATGTGATTCTGGAATAATCATTCGACTAGCGAGGGACAAAATTTTATCATCCTGGGAAGGCGTCGAGGATCTCCTATTCTGTTCAGTAAGAAAAGAACATTGTCATAACGTATCTGCTGGAACACTGACGGTATACATTAGTAATCGGATTAGTACTGTTTCCTCGTCTGACCTGATGTATGCACAAATCAGCTCTCTAGTTAATAGTATCTTTCCGGGGTAGAACACCAATTTTCAGACTACATTGTCTCCGGGCAAGTCGTGCTAAACATGTTGTCCGTGTCTTGCGTGCTTGTCTACTTTTAAATATCGGACTATCTTAACGTTCGTCAGCTGTTCGTTTGAGAACGTCGTTACTGTATGTACTGGTTGCTTAGTTATTGTTGACAATTCGGATCATCGATTGCTTCTCGGAAATCATCTATACACATCCGAAGACACTCAATTAATTTTTCATTCTTCTCTGGTTCCAGAAGGGCTGCAGTTTGTTGTGTGCATTCTTCAGTGCATCTGGACATGATTGCACCCTTGCAATCATCCATGGATTGGACGAGCTCTTCTTCTATCTCTTCTTCTATCTCCTCTTCCAATTGGTCTGCTGATTCCTCATACATAGGGCACCCAGCTAACACAAGCTGATCGGAATTACTATAAACACAAGCACGCAAGCAAGCAATGTTTTCGTCTGTCAGGCCTATATATGATCGAAAGGGAACTAGCTCGACACCACATGGAGAATAACAGGTAGCTTCATAGGCAAGCTGACAGTTTTGTGTTACAACCTGTTGCCGAGTTTGTCGACTAGTAGTCATACCTATCGTAAAATGCACTAACGATATTATAATCGCGATAAATCTTGATTTTATCATTGCAGCTGTGTTGTGTGCGAGTAACTGAATTGAGAGTATGGGGAATGGACTTAAGGCCCTATTGCGATTCTTCCAGAATCCTTCATCAGGCACAGTTTGTATTTCGTATTCGTCGTCCCCACCATTATAACAGCCACAGGTGATAACGATTGTCCACGAGTAGTCCACAGTGGTCGCAACCCGCATGCGCAGTACTGGATGTTGGATATTCCAGGTGAGTGTTCAAACCAAGCGGAACTCTGCTCACCTGCTCGCTGATCACTGTTAAAGTTAATCACTTTATTACACAACGACATGCCATATGCTCCAATAGAAAAGGCGATATAAACAATCACAATGCAGAGGAACATCAGTACTTGAAAACTGATGGTACACAACATTGGTATGCAAACTCACTAATAAAACAAACGTCACTGACGGTTGAACACACATTATTCAGTACTAGTTCACGTAACACATTTAACAAACTGCCACTACGAATTACATACGACTGCGCACATGCAAGTGTATGATGAATAAAAGCTTGCAAACCGGGAAGGACTTGTGACCAATAAAAATAGATTTGACTTGACGTTTTAACATCATCGCTACTGTTTACACAATGACTTTTGCCTGCCTTGACAGGAATTTGAATTTTGGAATGTATCTTGTTTTGCGAGGCCAATTGCAATTAATACTTTTGTCTAAGCGGTTACTTATATCGTTCTGCCAGAGGTGAATCATGGTGAATGATAAGATAGCTTTTACCCTTTTGCATAATCGTTGCCATACTGTCAAGCGACTCACTTTATCGTACACACACGAATAATTGGTATGAGGACTTGATAGGGACCACCATGTTGTCACGCGATTATAACATGTCAATTTGATATGCATGGTACATTTTAGGCCTTGGTTTTCAGTATGTGAACAGTCTGTCTTTTTATTTGCGTGTTCACATGCAAAGATATACCACACAAATGCTAAGGGTCGATGGAATCGATAATTGATGCTCTTATTAATGCGCAACAAAATTCGAAACCACGTTTGAATATATGTACATTCCCAATCCCTTTTGGAGGTTCTTGACTGTAGCCGTCTGTATTTGTACTAATTGAAGGTAAAAACATGAAATGCTGTATATTCTTGCAAAACCCACGTATGACAGTAATACCTCGTGCTCCGTTTGAGAGTGCTCATTGTGATTCTGTCAAACGTGACATTCTTGTTATTCAACAGGCAAATAACATAACCTGCGTCAACCAGATTTGCGTAAGGTTACTTTATTGTGAGATCATCATGGTCAAGAGTGTGAAAATAACCTTACGATTTATTGTCCTCATGGTGGACGCTTTCTGTTTGAAGTTGCGGGTAATTCAAAATCTCTTTAATGCCTAGCACTCCAATATTAATTTCATGAGAGGTCTTTGCGAATATCATATTGACGAGCACATAAGCATAAAAAAGTGCACACAATATTCAAAAACTCAGTAGTCATTCACATACAAAGAGTGATTCAACGTGTGGTTTTTTAGAGAATATCAACATGCATAATAGAGCCGTGTTAATCTGTTTTTGTTGTGCACAATTGTATAAGCCCAGCATGTGCATCTGCTACACGCTGTTTGTTGCTTAATCGTGCACCGGTAAGTTTAGAATTTACTATTGCAAGCATTACTCACAAACAAAATGCTAGCACATACATTGCACAGACGTTATTAATGACAAACCAACGGAATAATGAACTTCCGTAATATTTAATACAGGTTATATCTACGAATCGCAATGCGCTCTTATCTCGTTTTTCTTTTACATTACTTGCGCTTTTGCCTGCAGCAATTCGTGATGATATGTCCTCTGTGCAACGACTTAGCGTTATATTATAACTAAACGCTATATAATACATGATCATTCGATAGATTGAAAATGGGTGCATGAACTATAGAACGAACGATTCATTGAGTGGCTGAAGTCTGCGACTGCAGAGCATGTATACTATATATGCATAATTTAAGGCAACCAAGCAACTGTCATGAAAGAGTTGGCAATCCTATCCCCCCTATCCTAGAAAGCATTCACCAATCAATGAGCACTTAAGGGATCCACCGCATCCTCATGTTGTATTGGTAGTGTGGACGTGGCAGCTTTCGCATTTGACCGTTTCACGAGTCCGGCTTTACTATTCGTGGCATCTTTGGATACTTCTTCCTCAGCGACACTGCTTTCTGCCTCACTTCGTTTATTCTTCACGTTTTTTCGGATCTCGGCTCGTTTAGCAACAACTAGCATCTTGGAGACGGTCACTAACCATATGGCCTGTGGTGTGTTGACATGTTCGATGGTGGAAGACAGATAAGCTTAATGAATTTGTGAAAACTAGGAGTGGCCCATCGAATGAGTATTCGCCAAGTTGTGTGCATCAGATAACGATGTTTCCATAAGTGGTGTCTGGTCGTCAATATGTCCGTGCATCGATAACAAGCAGGTGTGTAGGAGTACTGGGGGTATGTGGGTATGTCTAGACATGTGAGTTCATGTTTGCACTAACGCGTGTACGCAGAGCGACGAAACGCGATATACGCAAAGAGAAAGTCGTACAGACGGGCTATGTGTGCATGAGCATGTATGTATATACGTTTGCGTTTGCGTTTGCATACACACTTGGTACGAACTCATCAATGCATGAGTAATATGTTTATGGCCAGTAGGATCACGTAGCAAGTTTGGATAAACATCAATCGTAGAACCTGACAAGTGCGAACTGTTGTGCTTAACCCTGAGCGTGATGAACCAACATTAGGACGTTCGAAAGATGGTGGAAAACCAAAGTGTCTGAATGTGTAATTACGTCGTGGATACATTTACTTACCACTAGAACACAGCAATTGATGAGGATTGGGGCAGCAAATATCATCACGATAAAGAAGCCATGAGAGTCAAAGTACTGTTCTCCGGCGAAGGACTTCCAGTTGAGGGCTGCATAGTCATTGACGTACGAGCTACCGCAACATAGTGCCACTACGGACAGACATAAAACAATGGAAACAATGTGATATGAGTATAAGACATGGATTGTGCGAACAAAGGGAAAACGACACGAAGCGAAAACCTTGCAGATATCACAAAAAATATAATTTGGAAAATATATTGTGAATAGGCACGTATATGCCGTACTGTGAGCTCAGAAGCAATGATACACAGTAGTAAATATAATTTCTTAACAAGATGTGCTTCCATGAGTTTCACGCTTGGCAGTTACAATTCAATAGTACAACGGATGAGTATCCGGAAAAATGAAGACAGTTCCAATGGATACCAACGAAATCTCGTAACCATGATGAGAACTAATACAGAGACGTACAAGTTCATCAAACAAGCCAATTGGGGTTTGATCGCATGTTGCCAGGCAAGTGTAGAAGTTCGTAGGAAATATCGATATAACAGAATGCCGCATGTTTTCAAATATGTGCGCCGTTAAAAAATGGTACAAGCAGGATCGATATGAATATGCGCATGCAGGATCGACTGAAAGATGGTTACAAAGGTAACACAATAAACTTACTAAGTAACAGGAACAGGACGAACTGAAAGTCCATGTAGTTTCTCGTCGACAAGACAGTAATAAACGTTAGGACGTGGAATCCAATCAGGACAACCAACCAAGACTCAGTCCAATCTACAGTTGCAAAGAAGGTTTTTAGTTCCTCCCAGAACTTACCATTCTTATTCATAGCCTCTACATTATCGGAACTTTCGCCTGAAATGGAGCTATCTATATCAATACTATTCAATAGATTTTCTGTAAGTTGGTGGAGAGATTCCCAAGCTTCCTCAAAGTATTCGCCGATAAAATCCATGTTGACTGATTTTTGGACGGGATGAGTGCACTGTGTTACGACAGTGCACAAGCAGATATGTTTTAGACTAAAATTCGTAGTAACACAGAAGTTTAAATGTGAGTGGACGATTGCGTGAGTACGCGAGATGGATGATGTAGCTAAATTGTGTGTATTAAGTGGGAAAAGGAGTCCAGGAGTGAGAACGTCCGCAAGGCAAGAGAGTGACCGAAGAAGTATCTGATGAGGTGATGAACTTTGTATGACGTGTGCGTTAGCGGTGTAAACATATACCCAGAGTGCATATAACTGAATGTCTGTAAGGAAAAAGTAACGTAATGCAATGTGTGTGTGTGTGTGTGTGTGTGTGTGTGTGTATACACTACGCGAAGTATAAATACACTATGAGAAGTGTATTTTATGTATGTGTGTGCGTGTATGTATGTATGTGTGTGCGTGTATGTATGTATGTGGTTGTACATATATGTGTGTGTGTATGTATATATGTGCGTGTGTGCAACATTACTGCGAGAGCGTGAAAATAGGGTCTCCAGTGGATGTCCATTACGTTTGTGCTGTAATACAGTAGTCGCCTTAGTGATCATTTTGTACGTTTACATCAATACGTAACCTTGTTTACTGTTTCACCAAGCACATCCAAAGGTAGGGCAGTATTCCATTTTTCAAATACGTACTTGATTATCCTCGGGGGAGTAGGGTGAGGAAATGGAATCCGTAAGTCTTTCTAGAGTTACGTTTACCTCAATTCGTAAAGATGAGTCCATGGCTTTTTAAACTAACGGGCAGGAATACGTTTTGTGAATACGTAATCATTGATATTTTTATGCTCGGTGTAGTTTGTAACCTATGTATACAAACGCGTACGTTAACGCAGAGGCCTTAGTTAGTATTCCCCTTCACTCCCTCTCTCCCCTATCTCTCTATCTCTCTCCTCTTGAGCCATCCGTGTGCCTGCCCTGTATTGCTCTCTCTACATGGATGGATACATACAAGAACACACTTGTACGATTGCTTGTTTGCATAATACTGGTATATTTTGATCCCCTCTCTTGAGAGATGCGATTGCATGAAGGAAAACTTTATAAATGTCCAGTTTTGACATCAGATTGTCCTTCACAAATACACATACACATACCCACTATATATATATATATATATATTCAATGCACAACTGCTAATGCTAGTAATTTATCTCAAAGAGGAAGCATAATTTCTTTCATCCCGTTCAATCTGTGCTAATCAGATGGCGATACTTCCACGTTGGTGATGTGCTTAAATGCTTGCAAACTTTCTTGAAAAGATGCGGGTATGTTACATATAAATTTGTGTTTGAAGGTTGCGTACAATAGGATAGTATCAATAGTATATAATATATAGAAAAAGACACGCATTATAATATTGGATTTAGTTGCATTAGTTGCACGTCTACCATTAAGTGGAGTATATAAATGCTTTTTCCTCTGTATTGAGCTGCCCACACACACACACACACACACACACACACACACACACACACACACACACACACACACACACACACACACACACACACACACACACACACACACACACACACACACACACACACACACACACACACACACACACACACACACACACACACACACACACACACACACACACCACACACACACAAACACACACACACACACACACACATGTTGTTGTTGCAGGGTTTGATTAACCACACTTTATCTTCTGATACTGAGGGAGTGGGATGGGTGTTGGGTCGTCCGTATAACCTGCCACTAGAATATAAAGATCTAGTCCATGATGTGCGTTCACGAGTTTGGTTTTCATACCGTACCGGATACTTCCCAATCCGTGATCATAAGGGCAACTGTTACACAACTGATCAGGTGTACAATACGTATTCGTATAAGTATATGTCATTTTTGCGTGAATATGTAGTGTATGTTACCTATGCAATGACCTTGCAGCGAGTATATTCATTTCCGTGTGTGCTTGTTGTTTCTTTATCAGGTATGCATATGGTATGCGCACACATTCATAATGGTCTATGCATGGTCTAATTCTGTTTAAAAGATATAGTTAACGATATACATACAATTATGCACCACATGTTGACAGATATATACACTGGTATTATGACTGATCTAGTATATCAAAAGGATTATACATACGTATGTGCTGGTTTGTGACGGAAAATCTCAAGACATATGTTCCATCCGATCCAAATACGCATTCCAATATACATGTAGAATAACGGAATGAGATGTTTTGTACGATAACTCGGATATTAATCCGCCTTTCGTGCAGCTACATTAATTGCATCTGAGTTTTAAAAAGAAAATGCTGCAGATGGGTTACTTATTCTTAAAATCTCTTGCTCGGTTTCAATTTTGGCAGGGCTGGGGCTGTATGCTAAGATGCGGCCAGATGATTTTAGCTCAGACTTTTATAGAACGAGATCTAGGAAGAGGTATGTTATATTGTTCTTATAGCTTAGCTCGCGCATACATTACACTCTCGTCTGCTCACAACGCGCACATATGGTCATGCAAGCACACATAAACACACATGCGCACAGTCACACAAACAAAACATACATATACATACATACATACATACATACAGATATACAGACATACATACATATATACAGACATACAGACATACAGACATACATACATCCAATACATACATACATACATACATACATACATACATACATACATACATACATACATATATACATACATACATACATACATACAGATAAAGGCAAAGTGAATTAGCAACAATTCAATGCTCAAATCATCATTCTTGAAACTCACGATGCTGCAGCAATCCGTTTAATATTGAGAGATGGCATATCACACGTTTAATCGTAAAGAACTAACATATAGACTAGATTTGTATCATTGAATGTTATGTTTACAATATTTAGGCGAAGAATGTTATCGTATCACAGCATGTATTTTCGAAAATTAGCATACACTCTGCGCACCCATGCTAAATCAACACACACATACAACTACTGTCGCACATATGCTCACTCGCTCACGTCATTGTCTATCGTTCCCCTCTCTCTCGCACACATATTCACTGATACACACAACATTAGATTGGAGATGGGGAGGGCCTAATGTAGTACATAGTCGCGATAGTGACACACGCAGATATGAGGATGAAAAGTATCATCAAATTATCACGTGCTTTAGTGATGCGCCGACGTCACCGTTTTCGATACACTCCATAGCGCACGAAGGGGTTTCACTTGAGAAAAACATTGGGCAATGGTTTGGCCCAACGACAGTCTCTCAAGCTTTAAGAAGGTATGCCTATAAATTGTCGTGTGTGCATGGGCACATGTCAAGTCCGTGCTTTCGTGGAATGGGGGACATGTCTTTGTAGGTGCATGTAGAAGTGCGCGTGTTGACCAAAATTCATTCCAACAGGTCTGAATCTTGGTCAACTATGGTTCTGAAAAGTGTGCATATGTGGTCAGCGCGATACTTGTGGTCCGAATACTGGTACACACATTGTATAATACTTCATCTACACCTACACAATCCATTCACGTACTTCCCCCGCCAAGAAGAATCCATGCATGTAGCAGGATCGTGTGGCAGTAATTATGCTATCCTAACCTCACCCCATATGTATACATGCCTAAACAGACTATGCGAACATACAAGAGCACTGGCAACCGAAAGGGACGAAACTGCATTTGCACAGACGTCGAACAATAGTTCAACCGTTCCTTTGCGTGAGGATGGTGTAGCTATAGGGGGATCCGATTCACTAACGATTGCCACATATGTAGCCATGGACAGCGTTGTAGGAAAGCAGGAGATGAGCAGTGCTGTAGAGAAGTTTGTAAGAAGAAGAAGGGCTGTGGTTGGACACAGCAATGATAATAAGAGTGTAGGTGCAGATGTGACTACAGATTTGAATACTGGTGTTCGTATAGCTGCCTGTGAGAGTGAAAGTTTGAGTATGGGTAAGAAAAAGAGCGGAGACGGGATTGAGGATGACGATGTGAAGCCTAGTATGGATGCCACAGACTCATGGGAAGGATTGAATGTGAGCGGGTGCAAATTCTCTGGAATCGTGGACGATACTGAAGATGTTTGTGAAGACGATGAGTATGTGATAGCTGAGTGTGTGGATGTAGTCGAAACAGACCAAAATGTGAGTGTGACGGGCGGTGACGCAAGTGTGGACGGTGATTATGACATTATTACCATGAATAAAGATAAAGCAACCGCGAGTTTAAACACGAAGGAAGCTCATAAGGACTTAACTACTAGTAGTGAGCGGGAGGATACGTACGAATTGGTCGGTGCGGTGAATGGAGCAACAGATTTTAACGGCTCAGAAAATCCGAAGATGCCGGTTGAAGAAGATGAATATCAATTGGGTAACTTGAAGTGTTGTTGGCTGTGGTATATTCTAGTGCTGCTGTTCGTGTATGTACGCGCTTGTATACGTTGTATGAGTATACATATGATTGCATTTCTGCATATGTTCACATATATATATGTAGGTGTTTCTGTTTATGGTGGTTGAATGATAATGGCAAGTGTTTACGTACGATGTGCATGTGCACATATATCTAACTCGAGAATTTGCTCGCACGTCTCTGCAAGCGGATGCTCAACACAAACATGTACTAGCATACATTCTACAGGAATTTGGGTTTGAACGTAAATATTTGAACCAAATTTATTTCAGAGCTAGATTCAACACCTCTTCTTTTAATGATCCCACTTCGTCTGGGACTGGATTCAATTAACGAATGTTACATAAACCAACTCAAGGTGAGTATCGAATATAATATGTAAAATGTGCAATATACAGACAGTATGTGTATGTATCGATCAAAAACCAATCGATGCTCATCTATAGTGTATACGTATACAACTTGCTTCAATAAGATTTACATGTATGTCAACCTTCTAGTTTTATATGAAGTAATATGCCTATGGCTACCGCGCATTCTTTATATGCCATACACAGAAAGTGCTCATGATGCCATGCTCTGTGGGCGTGATTGGCGGCCGACCCAACTCGGCCTACTTTTTTATTGGTTGGAAGGGTATGTGTGTATTCTTACCACGTTCTGAACCGGATCATCACATGTCGTTCGCTTTTTGTATACATGTATATATGCTTGATTTAACAGTTTCCTTTGTGTTGTTTGTGTGCGTTGTTGATAGTACTGATCACAGACATACGTACAACTTGAAACGGAAGTAGAACTGTTACTTTCTACCTATTAGTTCTATTACAAGTTCAACGTAATCGTCAACTCATTCCCTGAGTGCGTATTGTCCTGAACAGGAAACGATGTTATCTTTATGGACCCTCACATAACGCAGCCAGTGGTGTCGCCAGATTCTGACGGGCACGTGAATACTGAGGTATGTTTATGCTCTACATTCATATATTCGTTGTAGATGATCCTTTTCTGGTTTGGTTTCAGTATGAATGTCGGATGAAAAATGTTGTAATATCCTAGCGGGTACACGATTATTGTACCTTTATTTACATTCATTGTACACATCTGTGTATGTATTTAGGTGCGTACTCATTTCTTTCATCTATTGCAGTATATCTGTTGGGATGCCAGGTGGTATGACTCTGGTTCTGCTGTTGTACTGTCTTAAGATATAATATCGTGGATGTTTCATATACTATTTGTGCCTTTTGTGCGTTTGAATATCTAGTTTAACTATACCGAAATACATTACCTATTGCAGTCATATCACTGTCATCAAGTAAACATCCTTCCCTTTACGAGTATGGACCCATCGCTGTGTTTAGGGTTTTTACTGCGTACGAAGGCAGAGGTGAGTTTTCGTCACAAATCTTGATTTGAGTAATCTCAATGTATTGCCTTTACACAAATCAATTGTACGTTGTTGGGATAGATGTTGTTTGTTATAGAAACGTGTCGAGAGCATTTGCATATTTGCTGTTAGGAGTTTGTCGGTTTGGTTGCAACTATTACATATACGTTTGTATTATGCATCTACGTGAGATCGTCCTTTCTGTGGATTCACGTCGTATGGTAGTAGAATCTCTCGGACACAAATACAATATATGCACCAGGACTTGCACACTTAAGACTATCTCTGCACTTTCTACAGTCTTATAAGATTCTGAAACTCGTTCTGGTGCACACTTTTTTACAGCGAAATCACTTCTTTGAAGTGTTTGAATTTGCACAACGGGTAGAACATAGTTCGCTCTTCAATGTTATGGATACTGTAGACCCTTTCACTCGGGTATGTGAATAATAATAGTTATGGAAATGAGGTTTCATCTACTACAAGCAGGTCAAAAGATTAGAGAACGTTGTTGTCATTTATATGGATTTGCGCTTGAATAGTTACATTTGCGTGTATGCAGGCAGAAATGTAAAACATGCATGAACAAACAAACACTTCCGCTGTCGTCCGGATATGGCAGACATTAATCTTGTACATTTGATGAACCTATGTCGAGATGTGAATTTGGAAGCATATATCGTATGAATTGTTGATAAGAGTTAAGAGCGTAATTTGATCTTCAATGTTCTACTGCATTCTGTCACCGGATAGGAACATTAGATGGCAAGCAATTTTACGTAGATTTTCATAAGATATGCTTGTTCTTCCTCGCATCCGTGGATCATCGCATGTCCTGATGTTAACGTAACTCACATGCGTATACTATATACACACGATCAGATTCCAGGCACGTGCGATTTGCTGTCGGGAGCAACAACATCCTGCGACGATTCCGAAGACTACGAAGTGATTTAATTGATGTGCAATTTGTTTGGGTGTTGATGAGCGAGCATTCTTGAAAAAGATATGAACGATCCGAATACGAAATTATACATTCGTAGTCCGCGGGTGGTGAATGTGTCTATTATAATTTAGTCGCGCTTACCAATAGGATTGTCCGGTAGCCACGAATTTGAGATATGAATGCGATAGTGTTGTAAATGCAAATGTGAAATTGGTAATCCCTAGTCGAAGTATACGATATATGCCTAGCCGTGGATAAGTACCGTCAAGAGGTATACAAGTATCTTGAGGGAAGGTAGTCGACCTGGCGAGACTCACTGCCTCGACACTGAAACAAAATCGTTTCCACATATGCACAGCAAACATGTTCAATGTTTTTTGAATGTTTAGCCGCAATACTGCCCTCCAGTGCGGCTCAATCTGATATACTTCATCTCATCTTAAGCCTCAGGACGTGGAAGCGTGATAATATACATGTCCTGAGACTACTGACATTGTCAAATCTGCAAATTTATCCATTCGACGGACACTGTGTTTAGCTGCAGGTGAGTCCGTAGTAACTTTCCCCTTTGCTGTTCGGTTCGCATGGCACCGACGCGGAGAGAGTATAAATGTGTGTGAGTGGGCTCTTAAGAGCATACTGATCCATACAACGTGCCCGGTAGTGATAATTATCAACACACACATGATCGTCCTTTAGATACTGTATGTGCCTTTGGATTAGACGCGTTTGTCGAAGGTAGCTTTCAGTAAAACACGAATTCCTGGCCTTTTACATTCAAAGACAATTTGCGAATATCAGAACGTTGATGCTGTAAATTATTGGGAGCAAATAGGTCTACCCCTAAAATTTTTACGATTTTGGGAGATATAAGTAGCATCGATATTTACATGTCGGACTCCTTGAAAACGATTCTCCGATGTATTGTTTATTTGAAATCTTCGTAACACGGTTCTGCGCAACATTACCAAATGACTCAGAAATTAAATCTAAACCTGACAAGTCAGTAAATCTGTAATTAATAGAAGCTGACAACCTGCGTATTGCAATTTTTGCCGTAATGTATACCGTCAAGTTTTCTGTTTACATCCCACTAGCGTTACTATATCTGCAATCGATTGTTCATACGTAGAAAAGACCCCCAAAAGGCAGCCATCTCCTCGTGGGTTTCACTGACTGGAGTATGCACTGATTGAGTTTCTATATTGATGGTGTTGGAGAGCATCACAGTGGATTTCTGCAGGACAACTTCATCAGCGTACTGTGAGATGGCAAGGACACGTACCTCTGCAAATATACGTGATGTTGTCCTGTTTTATGCATAGAGCACGAATCAGAGAGAGAATGTGACTGGTGTGTGTGCCCGCCCATTGTGGACGAACACATACCTAGAATTATAAGCTTGTGTTGAGTTTGGGTATGCTTGTCAAACACAATCAGTCTTATTCAAGCTGAAGTAATGACACCCATAGAAAAGAGAAATATAGTTTGGCACAAAATAACTGAAGAGTAAATTGTTCTCTATGAAGAGATATGATTCGCTACAGGCAAGGGCGTTGCAAGTGTTTGCATATAAGGAGTATATGTTATCTGTGTCCCCTCCTTGAAACAATCGAGTCAGTGTGTCCGAACAGAGTTACATAAAACAAACTGCAAAACGTGTACGTCCGTAGGATTGAGTACTGTAACATTAATCCATTGGCAAAAGTTGTGGCACAGTCTTGACTCGTAAATCACGATAACAAAAGACACCCGCGATGCACTTACCTGTCCAGACATGTACAAGAGCAAACACACGTTCAGTAGTATATATACATACCATTTTTCGAAAACAGTTGTTTGGATAGTAACAGGTAGGGACAGCCTCACGTCCTCTTCCACAGATACAGCATGTTCTACACGGTGTACTTCTTGGATTATTTGGCCATCATATGTCTTCAAATCGACAACTAGAATTATATCCACCCAGTCGTTGTAAGGAGATAGTACTGATATTTCGCCATAGATGGGCTCACCCAGGTTCGAACGATGCTCTTTAGGAAAAAGGAGAACGACAAGAGCAATCGTATTCAGTATAGGCAATACACAGGTCACTATAAATGGATGAAGATATAAGAAACATACCATCGATTTTAATGTAAACTTTCATCAACTGCTGGTCACCCTCATACAAGGCAAACGGCCGTTGTCGTTGTATATCGTGATTATTTGGGATCGAATGTTTAGACAAGGTATCGTTCTCCCAAGGATTATGCGGTGAAGGTATGTATGCATCCATCTTAGGGTCTACGAATAAGTTCGTAATATCTCTCTCGCCATCTTTACCCATGTCTAGTACTCCAGGATTTTTCGTAATAACCAGCGGAACGCCGTCAGTCTTATATTTTAGTTCACGGTCTATATGGCAGTACCCAGGTTTAGGAATGGCATGCATATCGTGTGAATGTATGTCCAACGGCTTGGTACAGTTATCCACAAGGAACTCTCGGAGCGTGGCATGTACACCTGACATATGAGGAGGTAGAAATGCTTGAGTGAGTGAACATTAGCATTTATGTATTTGTGGTTTAAGTTCACTGTTCTATATGACGGAACTTTTTCTTGTATTTTAAACAGGTTGATGAAGAAAGCGTAGCGTGAACAGAGTTTAAAAACGAGTGAGTGTGATCTACGTATGCATACATGTAGGCATTTTGAACTGGACTTGCGTGTTTTATGTTCAAATTCATGCAGGATCCAGTTGTGCATGACCACTTTTACACTATTTTATAGAAAATATTGTCATGTATTAAAAAGCACATACACCCACAGCATGCGTACGACATATGTAGCACTAATTTGTATATATATCTTACAGGAAATAAGAATGGTAGTGTTAAACTCGGCATTATCATCTAGGTCATGAATAGCCTTGATCGGAGCAGGTCCTGATCCTCCAGGTGTGCCGTCAATGACCTGCCAGCCTAATAAAAACATATACATGTGATCTATGTATGGTTCTAAGATTCAACTGTGTGAAGTTGAGAAATTGCCACATGGTATATACATATGCGAGTTCGTGTTTGTAGAATACGAGCAGAAAGAGTTACGTAAACATATTTACCATACTTCTGTATGCTTATGTTCTGTTTTCGTAGTCTGTGATGTGATTGTATTTGCATGGCATATCTTCCAGTAAGAATTTACCTGAATACTTGTCCACTTTACGACGCATAAACACGTCATTCCACGAGTGAAAGTTCCACACGTGACCTTCTTTGTATACAAGGGTACCTTTTCTATCGTAATAATAATTGACAACGTGGTGATCCAAATGATCAACGTACTGTATCACACACACAGTAGATATAAATATGACGCAACAAATCAGTAGTTGTGAAATGCTCTTCCTCCACACTAAACATGAACGTTAATGTGCATTATTCTATAAACTGTTGAGATAAGGAGTCGATCATAATATTTTACGCTCATATTCGCCATATACACACGAAGCTGAGACGCTACAGACCTATGACAGATTCTTAGGTGCATACACACTACAGCACATACACAATATTACCCTCTCTGTCGTCCTTTCAAACTTCAGGCATGCATTGATACAAAAGTGAAAATGCTATTCTAAAACGTAGAGAAACGGATTGATGGATAGAAGCACAGCAAAGGCCAGCATATATATATTCATATTCACAAACGTAAGCATAGCACACGCATACTAGTCTCGCAGCTGCTCCAACCATCGAGGCCATGGCAGATGTTTGGCGCGCTGGAATACCTACTGCACGGAGATATGTGTTCTGGATGGCAGCGAAAACCTGCAGTTAACATAAGCAACCAAAATTGAGTAAATCATGTTGTGATTGAGTTGTGAAACTGCATACTCGATGGATGCATTTTGGATTAATATATACATATATATGACGGTGTATAGAAGTTTCATGGGTTGCATGTACATGTATGTGCATTGCGTGCGGGTGAGTTGTACTAATGAGACCAGTCAATGTTTGAAGGTGTGTATATTAAAGTAGATAGCATAAACGAACTTACAGAATTGAGCAGAATGTAGGCTACAAAGAGCATTAACACTTGCCAGTTTATGTGATTGTAACAAGAGCAATCAACACAAGTGTGCGTTCTTTTTATCAGTAGCGACGAAAAAACACTAGCAAAGATAAACTGAACTATACGGAATGAGTTTAACTATTACGCTTTCAATCTCCGACCACGTATATTAATACATAAGTACATTTTATAATCTAGAGAGTTGTTATATGTTCCCAACAAGTTATCACGAGATATCTTTCTGACCACGAACGTGAGTGTGTCTGTGAGTGTAGAGATGTATGAAAACTGCATTTGAAAATGAAGATCGACCTATACATACGACCATACCCAGCATTGGCCGTATTTAACAGGCTTATGACCAGCTGCCTTCCACCTGCTAATGATGTCGATAGTACTATTCCAATACCCTGGTTCCAGTCCTCCTGGGAAGTCCTCAGCCCATCTCCCCTCCAGAACACCATCCGCTCGCCCACGGAACGGTATATGCTTGTCAGTCATGTTAACCATTCTGAACGTATGATTATATACGAAATATGTATGTACATGTAATGTGAACATACATTCACATACATCGCGTAAGTGATATGTGAGTAGCATTTATTAAGTGATTTTTACACACTCATATTCGAATTGTGCGTGACTTACCCAATGTTATGAGAGATGTGCTGAAGTACAGACAGAGGATCGTGTCGCTTTCTGCTGTCCATTGTTTTCAACATCCAGAAAACTGCTTCGAGCGCCAGCTGTAGAAGACATGTTGATAAGGTAATACATTGTAAAAATAGGTGGAGTACACCTTACGAAACATATTTATCTATATTCTTGTGTGAATTTAGTATGTTCGCTTTGTAGTGTCCTGCGTAACGCACAAACGATGTAGAAAAAACACACTCAGTAAATGCATTCACAAGTAGTTCAACCTCTTTTGGTTGCAATAGTACCTATGTCTGTATATTTGTGTGCGAAAGAAACAGTTTGGAAACAAGCTTGTGTATGGACTTTGTTTGCTCGTGTATAGTTATCCATTCAAAAGTAATAAGAACAAATACAGAAATCCAATATCGAAATATGTAAATCTTGCACATTCCACTCAGTACCATCAGTGAGCATTGGGATGGTGTGTCCACTGGTGTTTTCGCATTCAACACAGTATCATTAGTGCGCAATTCATCCAAGTGCTAGAATATATGCCAATACACACGAGCAAAAACAAACTCAAAATAAGTTGATCATAAGTTGACGGTATAAACAGATATACCTCGTCCTGGTTACCATAATACCAGTCAATAGCCTCATGTGTGTGTGCGGTGCCAGTGTACACTGGTCCCTGTTCGCTCAAGACATACTCATCTAACTCGTCTAGATTCTCCATGTGAAAGATTGAAGAGGGATGCCAGGGATTGAAGATGAGATAGATGGGGAAAGGATAAGTATACAAGTATTCCTGCGACGGCTTTTTTTGCCCATGCTTGCTCTCGGCTACATAGAAGTTCATTTCCTCGTACTTGCCGAGAGGTTCTTTGTCTCCCGCTAACACTGTGACAACATACTCCTTGTCATGCCTTCCCCTATTGCGCATTTGAAATTCGCATACATGTATATCAGTGTATACATAGTCTGAAATGCTACGTGTACAAATAAAGTACGTACGGAAACACATACAGACATCTAAACTCGAGCGTGGACCAGCATGTTCAATTGCCTGTAGGTGTTTTGTATGTAGTATCGCAAATAGATTAAGAGAATAAGTCATATGTTTTTTATACCTCGATAGACACCAGGGCACGAACAAAGCGTATGAATAGCAAGCATACAAACTACCTACAGGAAACATCTAAATATGCACTCTACAGTGGTAAAATTGCAATACAACTGGAAGGCAAAACTTCTCTCTCTTGCACAAAAGTCGAACGAATCTGCTATGCGGTCTATTCATGTCGGCACATACTGGGTGGTGTGCGTAACAAATTTAGGTGAAACCTCTTCCTGTGGGTCAGAGAAATAGCAAAGGGAGTGTAAGCAGATTCATGTATTGTACAGATATTCATACACATCAACGCAGCGGAGCATGTACGGACCACATTATAGCATTTACACAATTATTTTGCACATATATATATGGAACTGTAATGAATGGTACGTGGCAATCACTATATTCATTTTCAGTTTATATAACCAAATTTGTGCTGCATATACACTTCATGCGAAACAATGGTCGAATTCTAGTGCAGTTTGTTGTTTGTCTGATGGGTGAATTTGAGCCTGTATACAGACGTCTATATGATTGATAATTGTGGATCACAAACACATAGTACTCACATACTGGAGGAGAGTTTGCGTTCATGTATATCCTTTCACCATTCTTAAGGGGGTGATCTGTTTCCACGATCAGGTTAAACTTTTGATTCTGACGAATAACAAAACCAAGTTCAATCCGATATCCGGAGGTATGGTGGGTCTCCAACGATTCGGGTGCTATTTGCACGCCAACAATTTGTGGCGTTTGTACCAGCTGCGCAAGTGCGCTTGCAGTTACCAAGAACATGGTGGTACAAAAGTATATAGGAAAAGCTGCGTGAATGGAATGTATTGTTGTGTCTATGATGAGAAAAATTTCTTTCTAATTTCAAGTGTGTTTGCATTTGTAAATAGTGTATGGAGCGTGGTGGCGATGATCTTGGTGCATGTTGCTACATGAGAACCTATTTATCGAAGAATAACGTCCTTACATCGTATACGCAATTCGCAACAACAGAATTTAAAGCCAACTGTAACATTCGTATAGCGCAAGATACTTATTGATCAGAAGACAGACACAAACTTACAAGAGCTTCGCATTGTGACTGACACCTCTCGCACTACCTAAGTTATGACTACAGGAGACATAATCGCCAGATATAAGTAGTATTTCCCAATTATGAGTATGTGCATATCCCTATAAGCGGGGCAATGCTACCGTTCTTCGGCTGCTGGCGTGTGGTGATACCATTCTCTTGGCGCGAAGAAAGGGTAGTCCACGCAGGACCCCACATTGATACGATACACAACCATGCGACACAGAGAAGCACGTGACAGTCGCGGCATCGAATCTCGGCTGCAAAGTCAGTCACTGGTACTTATTCGATTAGTCCGTTCGTCAGCAAGTCAATCAGTCAGTCCGTCAGCGCAACGATATCGAGAGAAAGAGGAAGGTCATAAAGCGAAGAAGGGAAAGGCGGAAAAGTGATTCGAAATCACATAAACGCAAAACAAAACGTTTGCAAACACAAAACTCATTCGTTTGTAGACGTTGTTATTGGACGTCCTGTCACCCATTCCCTGTGCTTACTTTCGATTACATGTGGTAATCAATTGCCTAATATGGGTCTGTAACTGTAGTGCAGTTATTATTTGTCTTCTCTGCCCTCAAACACACACAAACACACACAAACACACACAAACACACACAAACACACACAAACACACACAAACACACAAACAAACACACAAACAAACACACAAACAAACACACAAACACACAAACACACACACGTCCTCCTTTACCCCCCCGCCCCCTCTCCCTTCTCTGCTTCATTTCTTCTCTCTCGCGCTTGTATGCATTTACGTTTCTCCCAGCGGTTGACAACATAAAAGACGTAAACACAAGCAAACATAACCACAGCAAACATAACCACAGCAAACATAACCACAGGAAACACAACAAATGATCCATCGAGGACAAGAATGGATACGCAACCCGTGCCTTTTTCGATACTTTTAAAGCATAAACCTCTAATCTTACATCAAATTATTCATGTCTCAACTTGTATAACCCATGAAAGTTGTGTACACTTAAGCACATAGATGGTCACACTTGCTTTCGAGTACACTCATTTTTTTTGCGCTACAAACTTTTCTCATATTTGCACACACAGCAAGGCAGATTCATCGACGTGTTTAAGCTGGTATCTGTAACAACCAGTAGGCATTTTTATACTCATACTGCTGTACTAGAATTGCGACTCCACTGAACTGTGAAGATTTATGTAAGTACATTTGAGCAGAGGTACAAGCTTACTTCCTTGGAGAATGGTTCGTGTAAGAAACTTCGAACAAAGAGATCAGCACGATGTAATGCGCATTTGGGTCAAAGGTCTAGATCAGACCATAGACGAATCCAGTTGGTACCTATCAATGATATTCAAGTTAGCATTCAAGCGAATTAAGGCTAGGTGCACGGCGCCGGACGGAGACATGGCTAACATTTTCAAGACTTACTGCAGGCCGGGATTGTCCCAGTGTTTTGTTGCAGTTGATGAGACTGATGAGGTTATAGGGTGTGTCATTGTGAAACGTGGCCGTGGGGAAGAGATTTCAGAGGCGGATCGCACAAGTAAAGAAACGTCCATAATTCGCATGTCTGTGGATAAAGCACATCGGCGTCGTGGGGTGGGTAAAGCACTCTTAGAGGCATGTGAAGAATATAGTAAGGTGGAGAATGTAAACACGGTGGTCCTCACCACAGCTAATCCTGCTGGAATTATATTTTACAAGTCACTGGGCTTTGTCACTGAAAGTACTTTCTTCAATGGTGTGGGTGAGAATATGATAAAACGTCTTTCAGAACGATAATAAAGCCAGCCAATCTTGAGTTGTCAATAACAAGTTTTTTAGTGCAAGCCACAGAACATTGCGACTGACATTACTCACACGATAAACACAGTATCCAGCTGGTTTTCCATCAGTATATCGTGATATGCTGTTTTTGCCACCAACGGTATAACACCAGTATTATCCAACGTAACCTCAGTTACATGAGGTCTTGGTATTTCAAATGTGGTACCCCGTGCAGTTTATGATGTAGTAACGTAGGCTGATCTCAGTACATTGTACGTCGCTACATTCAAATACATCAGTGTGTTGAAGTTTTATCTGGTTCGCCAAGGGACTCTCGTCTAGCATAGTTAGCTTAGAGAAAAAGTGTTCAACACGCACACAATAGCAAAGTAATGTCCGCTGCATATTTTATTCACAAGAACGCAGTCAACTATAAAATATCAACATTATGTATAGCTATACAGAGTTGCACGGTGTTAGGCAGTTAATGCTGGCACCAGAGTATGAAACGACTTTGAACCCACGTCAAACACAAGTTGAACTTCGTCTGGCCTCTCTCAACAGACAGCATTGCACCGAGATTTTTGTATTAGTTTACAAACGTGTCTTTATGGGACGGAGAAAATGGTAGAATAAAACCAAGTGAAAGACCCAGATGGCGGATGCCCAACCGATCGATCGTGAACGCCTCTTAAAACCATGAATTGATCAAATTAGAAAGTATTAAAGATGGGTGATTTCCTGCGCCTCTACTAGATCGAAATAGCAGTTTACTCGGAAAACTCCTTGGTAGTAGTGATCGTAATTTCAATTTATCAACTATATGATAGTGAAGGACTGCATAGTTTTGTAACAAGGGCAAAAAGGGGAAAGCTACGACAACATGGCCACATTTGTGTGAACGGTGTGCGGCGGTGTCACCAATAGTGGAGTTATTGTACAGTTATAGGAATGAATCGGTAGCATCGCGTGCTGTTTGCTGGCTGCTTACACAACAAAACACTTCTTGCGTGCTTGATTCTCAAGTTCAAACCAGTCCCATAAATATAAATATATATGTATATGTATGTGTGTTCGTGTTGTTCGTTTTGCACATCATACATAAAACCCGCTGCTGGTCATACACGCATGTTTCTGTAGCGTGTAATCATGGATACTTTCTCACTATGTGACGATATTGCTTCTATGTACTCTGTGCTTATACGTGAGGCGTCCGCCGTCACCAAGAGATCACTGGAAGAAATTACGTTACGTATCAATCAGCATGGACCCGGCGGTGATTGCCAAGAAGTTGATTCTGACTGGATCGCTCAATCTATTCTTTCGCTTTTTGAGCTGGCGGTAAGCTTACACACTATATTTACATTTCTCAAAATGCAATACAAGCACAGTTCCGTATTCGTATATTTTCAACTCTCTTGGCCTTATTACGTATTAGAATGTAAAGTCATTTCAACACAACATTATGGGTTCGTATGCTAGCTAGTGCACATTGCCCTATAACCTTCTTTTACCGAATTGTACTACCGGAATACAAATGATTATACTTGGAACACATTAAAGTTGACATTACAGCTGATCTCATACACTGCATACAGGCAACCGGTGATCTTCTTGATGCAGACTTTGTGCCAAGTGCTGAAGGTTGTAAAGTAACCAATAATGGCATTAACGCTTCTCCAACAAAAGTAGATCTGCAAAGCACCAATCTGGTGGGATTATGTAAAGTGCTATGCGAGGACGATATGGCGCATGCACTGATAGTCAAGTGCTCGTTCGAACTATTGAATCCCTTAGTAGAGCTTTCATGTGATCTCCCGTTCGAACATTCGGAAGCAAATCACAGTACTGGAGGTGCAACATTGAACAAAGAAGCGGAATGGGAGGAAACTCGTAAGAGAAACGCAATAAGCGCTGTTCATGCTATATTTCTTATGGTAGGAAAGTTAGGTGTACCTTCGGAGGTCGTGCTAGCTGCTGCTGAGGCTTTAGAGTTGGTTACGAGTAGGATTTCGTCGATGCTGGAACACAATGATCAGCTTGCTAGTGAAAGCGAAGGCGAGAGTGAGGCATTAAATGATCCGGTGAATGAGAATGTTAATGGGCGGATGGTGCTTAACGAAAGGATTCGCGCGTGCAGGCATGCAGGGGACAACCTAATGATTGCCCTATTTACATCCCTGACCCGTATGCGTCCAAGGCAGCGATGGTCCAGCACTGTAGACGTGCTTCGTAGTATGACGCAGTGGGTGCAGTTCATATTTAAGGAGAGGATTCCCAGCTTCAGGCTTCATCAGCTGTGCCTTCTAAATTTGAACGGGAAGAAACAAGAATTACTACGAATGCACGAGCATAGCTCTGCCAACCATTCCTTCGCTTCTGTGTGTAATCAGGACGAGAGTGAGGACGGAGAATATAGTTGGGAAAATGTCCTGCCGACATTGATTTCTGTGAGAACGATATGCGAGTATTGGGTAGGTCGAGAAAATTGCCTACCCGTCTCTAATGTAGACGAAAGGTACTTAGTTGTCGTGGCTTTGTTCCACACTTGCATAAATCTGCACGTATGAGATCTAAGTAGAGATTGTCCCTATTAATCACACTTTTACTGGCCTCAATACCAAAGTACTCGAACAGTACATGAGGTGTACATATATTAGCCATCGCACATGCACACGTTATCATAAACTATATATGTACGCACCTTGCTCGTTTATTGTACCATACGTTTGCCCATATTTAAATACAAATGCTTTCACATACACAGTACTGCGAAAAGACATCTAGAATCCACAGACCGGGTGTTCCACTGGTTCACAGGAATAATAGCGACGGTGTTCCGCGAATTGCCTATGCTTGATGACACGAATTCGAAACCCTTGGCTGCTGAATGTGCATGTGAAGATATATCAACAACCTTAGATACTACCCGTATCGACGACAGTGACAGTGTTTGCGCGACCACATGTAGGGTACATGCCGACAAATGTGCGTACGTGTGTTTCAGCTCGATTCGTGTTGTTTTTGATATCGCTAGTACTATCAAAGCACTAAAAGTCACAGACACGTCCAACCATAGTTGTAGGGAGAGCCAGCATGAAGGTGAATATGAGAATAACGTATTGGTATACAATAATGATGAGAATTCCATCACGGAAGGAGAAGCATACGCCGAATACGTGTATCAGTGCTACAGTAATCGGTTTTCGTGCACCAGCACAGATGGGTGTCCGCGAGGAAAAGGAATCGTACATATACCAAATCCAGATCTATGGCAATGTATGGCATACATACGGGTAATATTCGAACACCAATCCAATTACTCTATGCAAGTCGGGCTACAGTTTTTAGCCCAATGCCTGGTTCATAAGACCGACTTGCCGAAAGTCGTTTACAAGAGTACAAAAGGTACTGAACTTCTTGACAATATCTCAGCTGTATGTGATGTACTCCTCTCCAATGCGACGCAATGCGAAAACGAGGAGATGCGTAACGAGTTGGTGAAGTTCGTGGGAGTGGTGTTGAGTAGACTAGATTGTAATATACGCGTGCTCGTATGTCGGGCTGGTGTGAATCATGCAATGAATGAGATTGAATCTATTGCACACGATGTGAGAAAGATAGTAAGATTAAGAGCGGGAATATGGGATAAGGTGTGTACTTTCTATCTTTTCGTTCTGAAGAAAGATATGACCTCATCCAATTGCGGCGAAAGCACCAACGGTTGTACTGATAGAAGTACACTGGTCCATAGCTGTTATCATGTGCGTTTGGCTATTATGCACCAAATTTGGGAACGCGTTCTTCGTAGTCTAGTGGGCGAAGATAAAACTATCCACGAGGAAAAACATTCAACAAGAAGTTTAGATCCCACAAATGACGCTATGGGACGCGCGTCAACTGCTAAAAAGGCGAAAGAAACGATCCTTGGTCGGTATGAGAGTATAGCTACGTCGCTTAACCTTCTGGCTACATATTTTATTAATTTGGAAGGAAGCCGGCAGTGTGCGTTAGATGTGAAGATAAGAGAGAACATTCCTCTGAGTTGTACTGATATTCCTGCAAATAGTGGGTATACTTGTATTCGTACGTTACCGCTGACTGAACAAACCGTTGTGTATAACCACGCTCTACTGAACGACAGCGAGTGTGATGTTGTTGCTCAACTGGCCAATACCACTTTACCAGAAGTTAAGGCAGCAGTTGAATCAAGCTTGGTGGGAGGAGAGGAGCTTGATAGTGATGGTGAAGATACAAGTACGGCTGCAGTACGTGTGACAATGCTTATGCATAATGTAGATCGAACACACAGAAAGTTGTTGCATATTCTTCACAATACAAGCACGTATGTGCGAGGACAGAAGTGAATAGCTTGAGAGGGAATTAGTGGAGATAGAGTAACGAGAACTTGTTCGTGTGTTCCTCACCGGGGATTCGGTGTGCTGTTTTAACAACGAGTTTAAGCTAATCAAACTCATCACAATGAAAGAATTCAAAATCATTTATTATTCTTCGCGAGTCGTATTGCAGACGTTATTGTGAGCGCTCTTATGTGTATGAATATCCCAACCCAAAATACAAATATACTCTCTTCGATTAGTTTACAGTACTCAAACAAACAGACAATCCAACTGAAATTACATTTTATTTTAGCAACAGCAATCACGTCTGGTGTCCCTGATTTCGCTATGCGCATGAAAGTAAAGGAAGTACTGGGGAGCAAGTATCCTTTCCCAGGTTCCTGTTGAGAGCAAGCACTTCCCCCAGATTCCGAATTAATATCACCAACTATATTAGAGACTGTAATATCTCTCGGAATGGCAGACGATGGTATTGTTGATGCACATGTTGTCACCACTGGGATCACAACCTGTGTCCGCGGGGCTGTTTGGGCACACAATCAAATCATGCTACAAGTCTGGCAGTGTTTACATGTCACACATGTGCTGGTGACCGTTCTGCACTCGTCTTAACTATCAAAGCAAGACGAAAGGTGCACATTCAATTGGGGAGAGATCAGAAGCATAGCGAATCGATATATCGATCTGAATACTGTGCGATCGTAGTGGTGATCAAAGGTCAAACCAAGACGAAATGCGTTCATTCAATTGGAACCTATCGACCTTGGCCCTATGTGGTCGCATCGTACCGTACTGATGTAACACGTGCGCATAAAACCTCGCCTTATATAACTTAAAACACACCTCCACTTGTTGAGCATCATCACTACACCGTGTTCGTGTATAATATATTCATATATTGGAAGAGATGGGTAGGACGAAACACAAAGGCAGAAAGCGTACTGCAGAGGCTCATGGTGCAGTGGAAGCACCTCGTGAGGAAGGGGACGCTAAAAAGGTGAAGGTTCAAGATAATACACCAGATATTCTGGAAGCCGGAAACTCGGGAAAGAATTTTGCAGCAGAAACCACCGATAATGCTTCTAGCAAGAAAACCAAGGGTCAAGTCTCTATTGACTGCCCATTCAACAGTTGCTCTGAAGTCTTTGCAACCATTAAGCCTCATGGTATATACGAATGTTCCACGTTGCCTGGAAAGAAGGTATATGGATGCCTTGTTAAAGGATGCACGAAAACATTTATCAACACGAAAAAATTGAAGATACATTTTAAAACGCATGAAGGGGAGAATGCTTTGGATTGCCAATGTCACGGTTGCATGGGACGAATCGGGGCGAACGAGGTTGCTACAGTAAAGATTCCGCCTATGGAGACAGAAATTCTGTCCACCGACCCCGTTACTTGTGCAGGAACAGCGATTGGGTCTTTTTCTATTGCATGCCCGTTCAACGGGTGCTCAGAGGTTTTTGTGACCCCCAACCCACACGGAGTATACAATTGCACAACCAATGCCAAGAATTCGTCGTATGGATGTATTGTTCATGGTTGCGGTCAAGCTTTCATCAGCACAAAGCAATTGAAAAAGCATGTCGAGTTACATAGTGGGAAGAACCGCTTGGACTGTAAATGTCACCTGTGCTTGGTTCGATCGGGCTTAAAATCCGTAGAAAAGCCGGGTTCCCACAAAACCACTCTCAACAATGTGTCATGTCCATATGATGAGTGTAGTGAGTCGTTTGAATTGGAGGCTCATCGCAGATACCGTTGCAAGACAATTTCATCACACCCGTCTATGGCTGTATGCTTGTATGCTGGTTGCAGCCAAGCGTTCATTAAGGAGAAGGAATTGAAGAAACACGTTGGATCTACACACAAGGGTAAAACGCAGGATGTATTGATATGTGATTGTTGCCAGTGTGAGAAGATGTACGCGAAAATGTAAGCACCTTTTACGTAATATGATCTCCACCAGACTATGCGCACCCTATGTATAAAGGTATAATTCAAACAATGTTTTAGTACATTACAATGAAATTAGTGTCTAATAAACAATTGGCATAAGTATTGTAAATAGGTAACTCACGTCGCATTAAAGTAAACGATGCAGTGTCAATCGACTCTTTCAACTAACACAACTCGTTCGTAGTACTACCAAGCTCCAGATCTTCGACATTTGTACCATAACTGTTACCAATTCTGATGTTGTACGTTTATGAATGTAGGTATGAAAGTGAGTTTTGTCTTAAGAGTGTGTTCATGGGAGTTGATTTATCGATGCAACCTATGCCTCTACTTCTATTATTTGGCCAACCAACACACTATAAAGAACTAGACAGTCGAGTGTACTAGGTAACGCTACAAGGCTAAAAGACTGTATAAAATCACCATCGCAGGTGATGATGACAAACCAACTCTTAAGATTTTGATATAGATGAAGAAACAGAGCAATAATCAGTCAAACGCTATTATTAAAATAAGATACATCAAACATTACCGCAAACCAGACTCTAAAATGATGAATACTGGGAGGAATAATGGTTAATTGGTGTAGAATGTCTTCGCGTTCGCTCTGATGTTAGAATACTAAACCGTATTGAACGTGAGAATAATTTATAACTTTTCAATCTAGATTTGTGGGTTAGTATTCTGTCATCGATTTCAAAAAAGAAAACGTAGAACGTCTTGGCTAAAATGTACAGCTAGAATTAAATAGCGTCTTTTGTTTATATCATCAGCTTTATCTATCCTACACATATAACACGGACGCCATTTGAAGCTTGGAAAGAGAATTCACTCTTTATAGAAAATTTTTAACTTCACGTGTACAACTTGTGAGACTGCAAGTATAGCGGGGATTCCCGCATGTGACGCTCACTTTGTATTATTACATAGGGCAGTGTTGGTTCGTAAATGATCGTGACTACATGATACATTATCAGCGATCGTTCATGTAAGGATCGTTTATGTAAGTATCGTTCATGTAAGGATCATGGATGAGTCTAACTAACACTGCAACACTGTACAGCGATTATGTGTATAGGTTGGCCACTTGAAATCATGTGTTTTTCAAATCTACGTCTTTTCAGTGGTCAATTATAAAAAAAGAAGTACTCATTGTCCAATGAAACACGAAAGAAAGTTAACGCTCCTGTATTACTTACGGCTCTGTGGTTGTGAGTGTATGTGTCTGTGTATGTGTATGTGTGTTGTGTGTCGGTGTGTGTCTATATACGTGTGCGTGTGTGTGTGTGTTGCTTTATGCGAACGAGTTGACAGAATTCATATACACAAACACACACCAATCTCCATACAAACCCAGGTACGCAGCACGTTGTTCCTCTAATGTACACCTCGTTGATTGTGCGAACGGAAGCAAAGAGAATTCTATTCTAACACATCCACTCTATCTATCCCCTTTCTACTTGAATACGCATTGTAGGACACTTTTTTTTTGACTGGAATAGTATCACAGTACGTAGTTTTGCAATTCTTCGCGCATCTTGAACACCAATACATCCGTGCTCAAACTACGCATACATCGGATACACTGCACATACTCACTACTATTTATATAACGCACAACTTGGGTACCGGTATATTTGGCTTATACAAAAGTAGGATACCCAAAGTACTGAAATATTGCACATAGTCAATCATGGTGAAAGAGACCAAGCTGTACGACCTACTGAACGTAGCGCCAACTGCCGATGCATCGGAAATTAAGAAAGGGTATCGAAGAATGGCTTTGAAGTACCATCCTGATAAGAATTCTGAACCCGGTGCAGAGGAAATGTTTAAGAGCGTTAGCGAAGCCTACCAGGTAAGAATTGCGAACGAGCCTGAGTTTATCGAAACGCAAGTTGGCAGCAGTATAGGCGCAATGCTGGTATACGTTTCTATCTACAGAAAACATGCAAATACGCATTCCCTCTCACCACTGGGTTGCTCGAATAGGTCCAGTGTAATACAGTTTGGGTTCATATATATCTATGCACATATTCTGACGATCGTACGTATAAGCACAAACGTGAAAAAAAACTTTAGCATCTAATGTACAACACATTCACCCACACCGTATGACACAACTATCAACACCCGTACATAGAAATATGTATACACAAGTACTAAATGTTGTACAGCACATTCACCACATCTTACGACTCACCACTCGTAGTCGCATAGATCTTTCGAACCATCCATAAACTACCTTCGTGCTTTTCAATATACAGGTGCTATCCGACGAAAATCAACGAAAGATCTATGATGAGCGGGGTATGAGCGGTATCGATGTATCCAAACAGGGTGGAAGTCCCGAGGTTGCGAAGGAGATGTTCCGATCCGTATGTGTACACTCGTATATATATATATTTTATCACATTTATATATTCTCCAGTGCATGCATCGCATGCCTACGTATTCTGTCCTTCTTGTAGTATACTTCGTATGAGCTAGACTGCAACGTACACATATATCTATATACGCTATGTATACGTGTACATAAATAGCAATAGCACACATAAGGTTTGTACAATCACTACAAAAACCCAACACGGGCGCGTGTGTGGAATATAGATTATTAATTCATATCAATCAAGTTCTTGAACTCAAGAATAAACATCTACCTAAATGTAGATATTTGGAGGTGATCACTTTGTTGATATCTTCGGTGAACTTGAGATTATCAACTCTGTTCTGGATATGTTCGGCGAAGACTTGGCTAATATGACAGAAGAAGAACAAAAAGCTAAGATCAAGGAAAAGGAGGAGAAGGCAAACAGGGCCGCAGAGGAGAAGAAAGAACACGTGACTCTACTCGCTGTAAAGGTGTGTTTGTATACATGTTTGTGCAAGTCATGCATCTACGTCGTCCAGGTGCGTGAAGGCATTATAGAAGACCTTAATTTTTTTTAGAAATAAAGAGTTAATGTTAAATTGGGTAAATATGATTTGAAAAGAAGTAAGCAGGGATTGCTGCTGCTGAGGGAATACCAAAGTATTTGAGTTTTGACAATTACAAAGTTAACCCAAATTCCAACCTGGTTCTTGTTCTTTGCTGTCTATCCTGTGTTACTTTCACTTGCTTGTGTCCAACTGTTCTGGTTTTGAGCGTATATGTATCCCTACGATTTATGTGATGTACTTTCTATTTTACATGGTCAAGATCTTGCAGAAAATGAGTGATCTTTATATAACCGCATTTTGCTTTTCATTTCATGTACGGTACTATCACATAGCTCATTTCCAAGACGGATCGTTATCTCGCTGGAGATGAAAAAGGATTCAGAGATACTATTATGGCCGAAGCTAATGGTAAGAACTCAACATGAACTTACCAATGAAACAAAATGCTTGTTGAGAGGAGATGACTGATCACGGGCATACGTGTTTGTTGTTCAATGGTTTATTGTATTTGCACATGCATTGTACCTACTGTTGTGCACATACACACATATATAAGTTTGACTAGGCATCCCAATTGCTCAAAGAATATAATATATCGCGAAATATAACTAACTCAAATATTCACTCATCCACAATATGCACAAACGCCGAAATACCCATATTCACAAAAACAATCGACTCTAACACGTAGACCTTGCTGAGCTGCCTGGTGGATCCGGACTAGTAGAGTTAATTGGACATATCTACGTACAGGAAGCAAAGCAGCACCTTGATCGGTGGTTTGGACTGGAGAAAATATTTTCTGAGCTGGGGGAGAAGAAGGTATTCCTTTTACATTGACGTACTCATTTAGCGCTAGAGGCACTGTGCGTGCATTTGTCTGTGTAATACTGCAATGGTTATTAACGTTGTTTACGTATGTTGTCATCTTTCGTATTGTTGTGATATAGAGAATATTAACTGGCTGTCAGCCACAAATATCGTACGCTTGTGGTGGCTCACATTCTCACGGCACACATGTACATGTTCTAGTGTATTTCTCAAATATAAATCCAAATAGACGGAACTGTGCACCAAGCCTATGCTCTAATATCGTGGACTGTATGTGTTCCCTACACCGGCTGATGCATGCATTCATACATCAATGTTCATGCAACGTACGTAGAGGGTTTGTAGAAGTCACGAGCACATTCGATTTTTTTAATACATTCCTAAAATATGTATAGAATACTGTAGGGAACCTCTTTTCATTGGCAAGCGCGATGGCTGGTACCCAAAGAGCTGCAGCTGCAATGGAAGGAAATGAAGATAATATTGCAAACCAGGAACAGCTGACACGTCAGGCCCTTAGGGTCATTTGGGGGTAGGTTTGTGTTGAGTGTTTGTATATTCTGAACAAGGGGATAAATATATTAAGTACACGCACATTTACTTTTTCACGGAATTCCCAGTCACACACCTCCCATGGAATTCGAATCTCTTATCGCTTCCTTTTTTCCTCTAGACTTGGCAAATTTGAAATTTGCGGTACGTTGAGGTCAGTGTGCGAAAAGGCCATGGGCGATGTAAGGTATTTCACTAAACATGTCCAATATCGTTAGTATTGTTAAAACACTTCATCATACGCAATGAATAGATTCATGCGTACTTCAACATGCCACTGGAACAACTTTAACATACAAAAGGATACGTACGTACATCTTCATAGGCACTTAAGCACAAATGGCAAGGGTCCCATTCACGTACTTTGTACCCACGTTCGCATGCGAATACGCACTTAAACACAAACGACAAGGGTCCCATTCACGTAACTTGTACACACGTTTGCATGCGAACATACATGCACTCGTGTGCATGCCATTGTTTGCACAATCAATATGCCTAAAAATTATCGAGTAGATCTCACTATACCTGAGATTGATTCCTCTTCTTGGTTTGTATACTATTAAGACTATTCTTCTACATATTTAATACACAAACAGCGTACGCAAGGCTAGGCGTGACCGAATATCACTTGCTATCGAGAAAATTGGAGAAATATACCAAAAAGTAGCCGCTCAGACGAAGAGAGCGGAGGCCGAAATTCTTGCGGCAATTGCTAATGGTACTATAGATAACCTGTATGTTTCACAGTTCCGGTTGATGGCAGGCACTAGAACTTTAAGAGAGGTGAGTTGTACGTTTGCACATAAGTGTCAATGTATGTATTCAGGAACAATGTATTCATTTGTGTATACATCTATGTGCATATGCATGAGTACATGCAACTATATAGTGCGGATGTATTGTACCAGAGAACTTTCAATGATACTACTGATAACCTATTCGTGACTATGCGATGTTATTGTCAGAAACCTATGCTTTATACGGGTGTGATTTACGCGAGACTATCCTTTAGTGTACTCGCTTTGTAGTTCCTTATGACACCAGGGTATGTTTAAAAGCAATAGCAACAGTTGATTATATATTCGATTCAATGTCTTTATATTGCTTATTCGCTTACTTGACGGCAATACTCAAGCCGAACAAAACAGTAGACAGTTTTCTTGTTAAATTTCAATACGCGTTGTGTTAAGAATACAAACACATAGTCATTGATAAGACGGTGCGGTCGGATGCTCCATTGTTGTCCACTGCCTCTTGTGGGTGTGTACTACCACTTGTGGGTGTGTAAGATCAGCAGTATACACATTTGTTACTATCTCGTCCTGGCAGTATATACGTAAATAGAATATGTGTACGAAGATGCCGAAAGTGGCGTTTATATTTTTATCCCACTATATCCACAACAGTAAATGAGTACGTAGAAACCAAATTTTCTAATGTTCGAGAAGAGTTCTTACGATTCATTCTCACAAGCTTACATATAGAGAAAATGTTAATACAAACATACAGGTCGATATGGAGAAGCCTGATGAACTACTGAGTGCGTTTAAGAAGCTTCGCAACGTCGAGCTCGAGATTCCAGAGGGTACAGATGTACTCAAGTGGGAGGTCGGTGTCATTGCTAAGAAAGACGTAGAGGTATGCATATCTATATTGTTGTCGCATTTTCGTTAACTTCATAGTATTGGAGGACTGCATTTGCAAGTAGCTTCATGTTGGAATTTCAAATGACTTATACAGTTGAAAGCTATGCGAGGAACGATACATACTGTAAGGTGTTAATTTCCCTATGGCTGTATTCACCCCCATCGTACGTTAGTGGAAATCACATCCATACCTGTAAACTAGTCTCATATTTGTTTTGTCCGCAATTGCAGAATGTTAGTGTGAACGTAAAGGTGATTCAAGTATTTGACTCCACAGTCTTGTCTGAGGGTGTACCCAGGGCCCCAGCTGATTTCGTTGCAAGAATCCCGAAGATTGGTATGAAGGATGAAAGGCAAACAATCAGTGGTGTTATTTACGACAGAACTCGGGTATGTATTTAAATGTCATGACTGTATTTGATCAACTCAAGTTGTTGTGCCAAACAGATGCCGAATTGCCTTACATCGAGTTATCGAGGAAGACAACCAATTAGGCACAAATGCCTCTGCAAAACTCGATTATATTAACATTAAGACTGGATAGAATTGTACATGTTGTGTATGTCTATTCACCCGGTTGTATATGTTGCATAGTCTAAGGGTAGTATCATTAAAGCGTCATCGTGCAGAGGTGGTCTTAACTTTGCACTTTGCTCATGTGTGTTTCAGATGTTGTTTATAAGTAGAGAAGTTCCTGTAAATGTGATGATTGTGCATTTATGTATACATACGCATGCTCTCTTGAAGGAAAGTAGACAAGAATAAATTTTTCACAAGACACTAATACCGTCATATTCAACTATCCAGACTGCAATCATACACTAATCAGACCCATTGATCTCGTGCTTATTTAGTTGAACAGAACGGTGGACGTTGGTCGCCGATACAAACTCTTTGTCACCGTATCCGTGGGCGAGAGACAGATCGAGAAGTTTGAATCGAAGTTCATATTGAAAAGTGCCACCAGTATTCTCAGTTCTCCGAAGGAGAAATAGAAATGCCTTCATACAAATAGAAGTGCCTTTATACATTCTATATATATATAAATCTCACTTTGACCTACAGTGACAACCTTGTAGGAGTTGGGTCTATGCACATAATATTTTGACTTTTGTAAATATTTATCCGTTCGCGGTTGAATCGCAACGGCAATGGAAGAAGGGGTCTTTGCCAACCAGAAAAAAATTGATTCTTCTTCGTCTTTGTGATTTTACTGTATCAAATTAGAAAACTAGACCATGAACTAAATTCTGGACATTAAAACGCATTTGCCCATCTTCCGGCACGAATTTCACAACATTTTCATCCATGATGAATTTTACGAGCATCAAAAATCTTTACCTGTTGATATGCTAAATATAATAAAACTATTCTGTATGATCTGTACACCCGTTATGTACGACCAGATCTGTAAGATACTGGTGGGACAAGAATATTTCGATGTGCTAGTAGCAGAAACTTGCGAACTTTTGAAGTGGTAAGAAATATTTGATTCAATTTGGATTCAAAACTAGAGGATAAGTCCTTTTAGCCGTGCAGTACTAATCATTGTGAGTTGACATTTAATAGCGCTTTCTGAGTAGCAAAACATATTGCACCTTAAAGAGTACGATAAAACCCATCTCACATTCGTATAGCTTGTATGTGGACGTTCATTATTCCCCAGATACGTTTCTTGTAATACTGCTATTAAGAAAATTGTTGTGGCATAGCTTTGGATGAGAACGAATGTGATTCTTGAATATTTACTGCTACTCATCAAGTGGTCTTTAATAAACATTTGCACAATACGTATGCTTTCACATCAAAAACACTCAATCGACCGCCCGGTTTCTATAATTACGCCACAACAATACTCGGGACTATTATGACTTTCCCGTGTACAAGATAATGTATACATTTACTTTAGTCAGGGGACGTTTCTTCTAGAAGGTACCTTCACGAGGAAGAGGACAGCATTATATTTGTGCAGCATTATAGTTGATTTGCATAAGTTCACGAAGATATGTCATGGCTATGAGCTGTGCGCAAGCAGCGTAATATGTCATCTCGTTTCTTCGACAAGTCTTTTCTAGCTTTTGCTAGGTAACTTCGGTAAGACTTATCAGTGTCTTCAACATGACCTCCCCTTAGAAGAGTAGCCCTAAGTATATCCAGCGATATTTTCCTATTTTCTTCTAGCTGCACGTCGACTGAACGCAAGCGACGCCGGAGGTCTGAAATTTCAGACGTCAGTGTATCTGGCAAGAGCGGTAGTTCATACTGTACGTGGTGGGGTGCTAAACCGGCCCTCGTATCTGATTGAACTCGATTTGGCAGATATGACCTAATAGGTTTCTCAACTCTATCAGGTGCGTTGCAGCTTGTGAGCTCATCATGTGAACGAATATATTCAGTCCTCTCTGTACTTACACGCATCACTGGATTATCACATAGCTTCTTTGGTGAATAACGATGTACATCTGGTTGTATACCCTCAAGTATAGATGATGGTCGGGAAGAAACAGGGTCAGCAATTGGTGCATTGTTTCGTAGATGTCTGCGTGGTGAAGGAGACTCGAGCTGTACATCCGTGGGTATTCGTAGGCGTTCCCTTGGTGCACTAGAGGGAGTTACCTGCAAATGTTGTTGAATATGCTGCAGTTGGCGTTGTAGACAACTTTTAAACATTCCATCTCCATCTGGTTTCTTCTTTGAATTGACATTCACATCACGTGCAGTACTAGTTGATGTCGATGAGGGCAATGCAGTGGCAAATATACATTGAGTTCGTGTATTTGGAGATGTAGGTCTTATTTTCGTGTTACTCATTAGCTGTGTGGTATTGCTATCGATATTTTGAGACGACGATTTCCTCACAAGTTGCGCATTTGGTCGGCAAAAAACTACCTCATTACCACTCATTTCTTTCTCGTTACTACCACAGACTATTTCGCCATTACCACGAATACTAGATTTGTGCTTTTCATCCCCACTGCTACCGTCTGACTGATCAACACGCTTGCGTCTTCGAATATACTCTCCCACAGGGTAATCTCGCTCTTTCAAGTTTTCGTTTCGTTCACTGACCTTCTTACCAATGCGATCTCGCCCCGGCTCTTCTCCACCATCAACATCGGGATCATCACTATCGAATTCGGAATCACGTGACCCATCTGTGGTACTGTCACTGTGGCGATGAGATGAGCAGCTGTGTATATGCACTCCTCGTCTGCTAGTGTATGGTTTCTCGGAGCCGTGAATCAACAAATGCACACTCTCACTTGATCCTTTCTCATCATGGCCATGTTTGCGTTTGGGTATGCCTTTATAATCCCGATTTGTTCTCAGCCGTTCCTTCATGACCCTGTTACTTGTATACTCGGAATCTGATGATAGTTCAATATTTTCATTGCTATAAATTAGAGTATTACGTGACTTACTCCGATCCCTACCACCATGGCGATGTGCGTGTTTACGTTTGTGTTTCACTTTTCTATGCTCTCGTTGCCCCTCAGAATCGCGCCTTGGCTTATTCGCTCGCGCCCTTGAAGATTCGGTACCAGAGCTTCTCTCGTCACACCTAAGCCTGTGCTTGTGTTTCCCCTTACCCTTCTTTACTTGCCAACTTCCTCTCCCACCATCCCTTTTTTCATTCTCTACATAAACAGTCTCGACTTTTGAGGCTACTGTTCTCGTATCTTCCTCACATAAGTGTGTAGAATTTATGCCAAAGGCCGTATGTCCACGATTTGCATGCGAAGCATTAACAAGGTCCCACCTCGTGCGCCTACGCTTACGCTTTTTTCTTTGCGTAGTAAGTACAGAATCGCCTTCTTCGAGTATAGGAGTGAGCGAGCGAGATGGAGAAATAGCAAATGTTGTAGGAGTGAAGGAACCTGTGTCGTCACTGTCAAAATAGGTTGTATGTGTGGTATGAGATTGATATGTTATGTGTGTACGTGAATGTTTGCGAGAAGATGCTGGGCTTTCATCGCCGCTGCTACTCCTGACCAAGCGCCTCGTACCCTTACTTCTAGGCCCAGAAACTCGTTCACTCTGATTCGTCGTGGATTTGGATTGTGGCCTTAGAGTACTATCGTCTGATCCTACTTTAACCCTTGTACCAATATTAACGCCAAGACCTCTTTCAAGATTCACAATCACATTGACGTCTACACCTATAGGCTGACTTACACACGTATGCCCAGTATTGTTCACGTTATCGACAGTTGGGTCCCGATCCTGAGTCTCCTGAGGTAAAGACCCTCGCACAGGTAGCGCACTTATTATTCCATAAGGATGCATTTGTTCGGAATCGAGGTTTGATGTACTGTTACTAGACGTACTCGTGGTAAAAGCTGATGTTGATGTGAGTGTCGATGTATGTGCTTGTTCACGTGTATCTGATTGTGACGTCAGAGAGTTTGCGGGTTGTATGCAGGATGGGGCCTGTTCATCGTGTGCGAATGCTGAGTCGAATTGAGTCCCCGGAGTGCTATATTGGACGGTATTATCATAGCCAACCATATCGAAAGGCGAACGCATGAAGCCCAAGAGCTCATGGGTGAACTGTTCAGTTTTTTCAAAGAGAAATGGCCGGAGATGTTGTGCAAACTGTTAAGAGATGAAATACGATGAAAACGAATTAAATGTTACATACTATACGCAAAAGCGATATGATGAAGGATAACTAAGTAAACATCACGTGGGGTGGGGTACAAACGCGTTTCTCTATTTGTGTGTGTGTTGTGTGCCAGTCAAAAATGGGCTGATACTAATATATGTAAAGTGTGCGTGATAGACGGTAGAAACCAGAAATTATGAAACATGTTCGTACTGCAGAAAGATGTCATTGTCCACGCAAACGAACATATACAGTGAGGTGAGAGCAAAATACAAGTACTTGGTCTTTAGTGAGAAATGGTGTGGGTCACCGACATATTACACATGAAATAATCGCGTTAAATAAGCAAGAGTTAGTTAGAGCTTGCACATGAATGTGATGAGTACAAATACCTCTTCGGATTGAACATCAAATCGCTCTAGCAGACCAAGTACTAGCGTGTTCACCAACTCAACATCCGAGACCTGCAATATAACCTTTGAGAACGACAATGCGAATGTGAGTGAATGATGCAAGAGTAAGTAAGTGGATGAATGAGCGAGAGAGGGAATGTGTGTATGTGTAGATGTGTGTATGCATGAGTTTGTATGTGTGTGTACGAATTTGATTATGAGCGGGAGTATGAGATGCGTGCATGATGCCTGCATATCACTGGGTTTTGGCAGTACAAGCAGTACAACGCCACACACTATCATATAAACATATGGACTCTTCCACTCGCGGACATGCACGCATTTATTGTAGAGAAGAAATACAAGGCATCTTAAAAACATATCAACTACTGCACATACGAAAATCGTAATGCACATCAATATCTCCTACCCCCGAAATACACGCGCACACCTGCAGATCTCTAGTAATGAAAGGTACGAGACGATTGAGATGATGAGGATGCTTTTGGTAGAATTTGGGTGTTAATGATGTGAAGCGCGAATGCTGATTTGATCCCACGTGCAAGTACCGCAACCGTAGGGCGTATACGAGCCTGAGGGAGAGAAGTAGAATTCAGACGTAATTAATAAAAGTGTCAATGTTTGCGCATATTTGAGACTTTCCTGTACGCAAACCCGTATACTACACACCAAGTTAGTTGTATCAGATGAATCGGGTAGCACTAGGAAATTATGTAAGCAAAACATGTTAAATTTAGTGCATGTAAGGGCCTCGACGATTTAACGATTATATCGAAGACTTGCTATGAGACGTACAGTTGATCCCACATGTTCATTCCGTACCTTCAGTACATATACAGCGTGCTTTCAAGCCCGAGATATGTATATTATACACGTGTGAAGGTTTCGAGTATATATCTACAATCAGTGCATTTCTATCTATTCGGAATATTATAATTTTATGAAAATCGAATCCTATATTCAGAAATACTAATCTATTGTAATCACACCTCCTTGTATCCATAGACGCCATGAGCCGAGGGCTATGAAGCCTCGCCGCCGCACCAGAAACCATCTGTCGTCGCACTTGGGTCAACCCGTTGCGTCCCCAACCACTGTGACTTCTAGGCCTGCTACTTAATCTTGACGATGGAAAACCATTGCGACTCACGACTGTAGTACGATATCTATGTCCTATTGATGAGTTGTACTCGGTGCTTTCTTCGCGTTTGTGAGCAGGCTCAGAGGGGAGAGAGTTCTGTATTCGTAAGTATGTAAGGATAGTGAACGACGACTGTATTAAAGAAAAGTAGTACAAGTGTTTGAATATATTCTTGTCTGGACAGAGCTTGTGGGAACGGGCACAACGACTATACATCGTCCAGTATCGACCGTGAATACATATAGATGGATCATATATAATAGCACACACTTGCATAGACATTAATAGAAACGCAAAACATACCAACTTATAATCACGGTCGGAATGGATGTCATATATAATGGACACGAACAATGTCTTGCAGAGCGGACACGACCGCGACACATCTGCCCATTGCAGAATGCACACGTAGCAGAATTCATGAAAGCATTGATCCAACAAAGACCGACTTGTGACAGTGCACAAACAGATGGCACACCGGGCCCTAAGTTGTAACAACATGAAGTATAAATGTAAGGACTTGTGATCGAGATTTGCACCACAATTGAGTGTTTTTATGTACTTAAATCACTTTAAATACTCCGCCTTTTCACGTGTGTGTCTAGGTGCTCGTCGTTTTTGAGGAAATTAATTGAGTGTAGACAGCGCAAGAATACATACAACATACCCATCGTCGTCTGAGAGATCTGTGTCCAAGTTGTGAACACCCACTGACATCGCCAACTATCGCCACAAACACATTTTTTCTGTAAATCGATCAGAGGACTTAAGTCGTTTTTATAGTTTTGATGTGGTGTTCATTCAAACTAGTATAGAAACCCGAGTATTGTGTACATGTTGAAGTGTGCCATGTAAGATGGAAACATTACACAAAATGTGTATACTTGCAACTATCTAAATTGAGAAAATATTTCAGTACCTTCTGATGTTATTATGCCGATATGTACACGCATATATATGTGTGTGAGTGTGCGTGTGTGCGTGTATGCGTGTGTGTGTGTTTACTGTGAAGCGATTCAACAAGTACACTAACTACACGTATACATGTGTGAATGTGCATCCGTGGAGCGTCGTTGGGAAGGAATTGCGCCCACCAATCAGATGCCTAAATATCTGCATCATCGTATTTAGGCACCGCCCCCTTTCCCAATACACACACACACACACACACACATACACACACACACATACACACACACACATACACACACATACACACACATACACACACACGCACACACACACACATATACACCCACGCACACACACACATATACACACACATACACACACACACACACACACACACACATACACACACACACATACACACACATACACACACACACACACACACACACGCACACACACACAAACGACACTCATATATATATATATATATATATATATATATGTATGCACATATCACGAATGATTGAGTTATTTTACATTTCTTAAATTTGAAAGAATCGGTATAGATACTGCTACATTCACACTTGGCTGTTTATTTCCAGTCACTATGAGACGATCGGCCAGTGGTAGACACAGTATGAGTGGAGATAGAAAGAAGATGAATATTATTCGACCGTACAGGGGTTATCAGGCTAATGTTGGTGTAGAGCAGGTATAAAGTAATATAAGTATGTTCATATAAGCAAAGGCATACTACGAGAAGATAACCTGTTATAGTTTTGACTGAAGATGTAAAATTGTGCCTGTATCGAGTAGTAGAGGCCATTTCGTACTGCACGGTTCTCGTTTGCATTTAGTGTTACTTTGCTCGAATGTCTCACTTGTTTTACCTGTGATATGTTGGGTAATACTCAGTTCCAAAAACCTTCCATTCCCTCACTAACATTTGGAATTTGCAGGCCGAGAATTCTTGGCGACTATTAAAGAGTGCTATTGAAAAGATTCACATACAAGGTATTTTTGCATGGCAATCAAGCACTAATGTCAAGTTAGCTGTATGTTGGTCGTAATATAACCCTACCACAATCAAAACCGTACTAGCTGAAATGCTATAATATGGTCTTTCGAGGACATACGTGGACACACGTACTGGGTTTCATCTTGCATTGCATCTGTTTAGGATGTATACACATCGAAAGGGAAATGCATAAACAAACTCACACAAATTCTAAGCATACAACTGTGTCCTTCCAGTTCATGAAAACGCTCCTTCAAGTGCTTGTGTAACACGGTTTTCACGTGCAATGTTATGCAACGAAGTATTACAATATTGCATTTATCTATCCACACAAATGCACGCATGCACATGTGGAAGTGAAGACGTCGTCCGGATACATGCAATTAGGATACAGTTTTTATCCAAGCGGCGTTCTGATTTTCAACCTCACTGTGCAGATTAACATACTAACGTACGTATGCAGTGACGTACCTAACATATGCAATTGCATGCACACACAATATTTCATATATGTATACAGACGCGAGTGGGCTTTCCTACGAAGAATTATATCGTAATGCATACAACATGGTTTTACACAAACATGGGGCGTTGCTATATAAGGGGTTAGTAGATGTTGTCACTGAACATCTCGCAGGTGTGTCCAAGGCTGTGGCAGCTGCTGCGGAAAACGGTGCAAAGGTTGATTTTTTGCCCTCACTGAATAGCCAGGTATTATTGTGTGTTATATATTTGCGTGTGAATCGGATATTTGATTGGCGTTTGAAGAGGACTATACACTCAGGTCTCTTCCACCACATAGTCTCACAACCGATACGATACATCACTTATCATTTAACAGTGGAAACTACACCGGACGTCCATGTTTATGGTCCGTGACATTCTTATGTACTTGGACAAGCAATACGTAAGCAAGCAGAACGATCGAAGTATTGTTTCAGTTTATGAATTGGGTACGTTATAATGTACTTAATTTTTGCGTGTTGGCTGCGTTTGATGTGTACGGGGCGTGTGACACATGGCCATTGTGTGTGTGCATACTATATTATATATATACATAACGAGTAAGCAATAATTTCAGAATTGCTCGCCTCAGCACATTATCCTAGTACTAGATGAATCTGTTCGTGTACGCTAGTATCACATGTGTCTCAGTTGTATAAGGGTTCATTTCATTGTCAGTCGCAAGTATTAGCATTTGGTTGATATTTGCAATCGGTCCTCAGAAGAATAACATCGTTCACTCGTTCGTTTTTACACAATTGCACTGCGTGTACAATTATGTAGGTACTCATACATTTATACACAATACGTTTGTATGCATACACACGTATACCCATGCACTCGCGAATGCACTCGCGTACATAGGATTACAGCTGTTTAGAGAGCAAGTGATAGAATTTCCCCAGAACAAGACATTTATCAAGGAATGCTTGTTGGAGATGATTGAACGAGAGCGTAGTAATGAGCTTACTGATAGATCTCTATTCAAAGACGGTATGTAGTTGTCTGTTTGTGCAACACCTACGCCCGCACCTACGCTCACATCCACTACCACAGCCTACATATTCTGTACACGTAGTATACTAGTATTTATCACATGATCAAATCGTTGCATATGCGTGCTCACAGATTTCTTGTAATTTTTATTTGCCCTGGGTTGATATATACCTCGTACAGTCTTAGAAATGTTGATGGAAGTCGGTGTGTGTTCTACACAGGTGTACGAGGATGTGTTTGAAACTCCGTTTCTACAAAAGTCAACCGCACATTATACTGTTTCAAGCAGAGTATGTATGCATGCATATTCGCTTGTGATAAACCATGTATTGATCTTGGACATATTTACGGTATATACAACCAATAATCCGACTGGCCTACTTGTGCTTGTTGTTTAGTGTGAACGTACATGCACTCCATATACACATGTTACATATACTTCAATGGTGCGACTAACGATTGTGATAAATCGATACATACTTGGATGTAAACTGATTACTTTAGTTGTGTTATACATGCACATTTGTTATGTATTTAGCGATATTCCTATATTCACATACTGCTCGATGTATGTATGCATGTATTTGCTGTTGCACATACTCATATATCCACATATCCGCATATGTTTCTTACACTCTGTTTCTTAGACTTGCTTACGATGTACTATGGTACTTATTGTCAGAGTTATGTTTGTGCATTGATTTCTTCTATTAAACATCATAGAATGCATGCGCACGATGTGGAAAAATATGTTTACGTGTCTGCCAGGTTATTCATGCGAAGTTTTTGCTTTCGTATTCAGGAATTTCTTGGCATGAATGACGGTGTAACGTACGTGAGGAAAGTCGAGAAGTGGCTGATGGACGAGCTAGGACTTGTTGTAAGCTTCGCTTATACCCTTCATATTGGTCCCTATATGTTCATGCACACTAGTGTCTGCATTCGAATTTGTACGAATATGCACTCATATAGAAGCAAACTTCAACACACGCATGCAAAAGTATGTGCACGCTCATTATATACTGTAATATCTTTCCACATACTTGCATCAGGATGCCATGATGGATAAACAAACGCGTAGTCGATTGCAGTCAGTTATTGAAGCGGAAACTATAACTAACCATTTGAAATCAATTGTGTCAATGGAGAAAGGTGGGGTTGTGAATCTCCTTTCGGAACACCGTTTAAAGCCCCTTCAGGAACTGTTCAATGTTCTCAAACGTGTTCCTAGAGGTACAGAGGTATATAAATGTGTGTACGTGTGTATTTGTGTGTTTGTTGATCTAATTAATGATTGGTATACTGTATAGATGATGGTAGCCTGTATGCCTTCTATGTTAGAACTTCAGAACACGGTGTTCTTTATTCTTAAGCGGGATCTAGTTTGTAAATAGCTATAGTTCTGTATACATTGTATCCCCGAACGCACGCACGCACACACGGGCATACGCCCGCAGGGACATACACCGGCATATAGACACGTGTGTATACTCTACATTGAACCCAACTCGACTTTTGAATATTGCAGTTGAAGTTTTCCGTTCAATAAAAAACTGATAGACTCAAGGGGTGCTCGTATACCATTGTGTACAAATACGTACACACTTAAATATACAGGAAATCCGCGTGTGCTTACTGGAACATCTCAAGAAGATAGGCACACGATTGGTAGATAGTATGATTGAGCCCCTTCCGTTTATTGAACAATTAATTGATCTTAAGCTTCTGTATTATAACACGGTCATGGTGGCCTTTGACAGTCAAACCGACTTCACAGATGGTGTACAGAAATGTTTCTCGGATATTGTGAATCAGAATAAACGGTACGCTTGCATGTATATATTAGGTTCCGTGTTGCGAATCCCGAATGAAGTGTATATGATTGCATAACGTGGGTGTATGTATATAGTCCATGTACATAGGTTGTTATTAGGATTTATTTCTCGGTGATGATGCATTGATGCAACGTTTCGTATCTGTGAGTGTCGGTCTTTTCTTCATATGTGTATAGGCATATATGTAAACTGCTTGTCGTTTTACGGTGACGATGCATTGATGTAACACATTTTTTTTACTTGTCCGTATCTGTGGTCTCGATCTTTTCTTCATATGTGTATAAGCATATATGTATGTATGTAGACGTCATTTTCATTGCATACTATGTCGTGCGATTATGCAGCTTATATTTTACGTAAAACATAATTAGCCATGTCTTATGAGCACGCACTCCTCAATGAAGACAGCCTTTTCCCAGGTCGACAAAGTACTTGACGTATATGTGCACTTAGGGACGAATTCATAAACCTACTATTTGTTGTGTGTCCTGTATCCCAGAACCCCCGAGTATCTATCTTTGTACCTAGACGATGCACTCAGGAAACGATTTCGAACAATGACAGATAAAGAGGTAGAGGATACTTTAAAGAACTCGTTGGGTATCTTTAGGTATGGAGTTCGTTAAGTTGTTTACCTGTGTACCATCAGACGAGAATGTGAGTGTTCGTGTGAATTGTATATTCTTTTAATTACACAGTAGCACGAGGTAAATGTCGGACCCCGTACCTAAGTATCCCTTTGTCAAGATGTAAGTACGTGCGCGAATGGGTATTTATACCTTGAGTGGGCGTACGTGTATGCGTTAGAGGGATAGTTCCCTAGTAGTGGGTGTGGTGCGAACAGTTACGTATTAGTTAGCCATCTTTGCGTACATAAACAAGATTAGATACTACAGCACACATAACCATCTAGAGAACAGACTGCATAATTTTAATAATTGCTCCCTCTACACAATATGAATACACTGAAAATGTCGGTTTATATGAAGCTCGCACAACGCACTTTGACTGTCATAGATACCACTACAAAACGAAAGTGTGTACGATACATCATGGCCAGATGGACAAATCAGTTAAAGAAAGAATTCTAGTACTGAAACTTTTCGTGTATTCCTACATGCGTGTGTACACACTTGACACAGATGTGTATTGTGATGTATTAAAATAGAAGAAGCTATTTTATGTTAACAAAGAGTTATTGGTTACTGCAGTTGTATGCAATATTTGCGATATACACATATAAACCACATTGGACATACAGATTCCTAGAAGAGAAGGATTTATTTGAGCGCTACTACAAAATACACCTCGCAAAGCGGTTACTGGGAGGGAAAACAACAAACGAAGAATACGAACGTACAATGGTGACGAAGCTTAAAACTGAGTCGGGCACACACTACACTAGCAAACTAGACCAGATGTTCAAAGATATGTCAATATCCGAGGAGATAAATAAGGAATACGCAAATTATGCTGTCACGCAGACATCCACAACTTCACATGCGACAGAGGGGAAGAGCGAAGATTTGTCAACTCCTCCGTTAGTACCAAAGGTATGTAAGAGATGTAGTTCTTGTATGTATCCTCCTTCGTATGTTTATACTTTTGTAGATGGTTGTTGGTGTGCATGTGAACTAGTGCTGTACTTACTACAGCCAAATGAGCTCATTGTTGTCAGAAACCTGCACACTAACTAACCCTAACCTCGCCTACCGCCTTCCCCGCACTACTTAACTGGACAATGCGAAAAAAATAAACAAACCCGCACCGATGTAGATGAACTTTGAAGTAAAAGTGGTCACATTGGGTGCATGGCCTGTCTCAGACCTACCTTCATGTATTCTGCCGTCAGAGTTTGAGCGTGCAAGAGATGGATGGGAATCGTTCTACGCAAAGAAACACAGTGGAAGAAAGCTCATGTGGGCATATAATCATGGCACAGTGGAGATTATGGCTAAATTTAATAGGAATAAGCACACACTTGTCATGACAACCATGCAAGGAGTTATAATGTCTTTATTTAATAGCTTGGCTGAAGGGGAATCTTATACCTACGAGGTGGGTGTCTATGAGTGCATATATATATGTATATATATATGTATTTTCCGTACGTGTACATGTGAATAATTGGTTTGCGTGTGTATAAGGATGATATAATGAACGTGTAGATGTTTGTTAAGAGTCTATTTTTCTCACCTTGATTCCAGAAGACAATTTGCGATCTTTTTGTTGTACGGCTCAGGCAAAAAATTCTACATCTGAGAGACATAAACATTTATATAGATAATATGTATGTGTGTGCTAGCGCTATACTGATGAGAAGCTTCTTGTATATGGCTTCGATATGCACACTCACATAGGTTACGAAGCCAAACGTAAATATAAAGCTAGTTATAGCCGGATGGTACAAGTGCAGTAAATAATGTGTAGACGTTCACTTTACTGAAATATTTTCCGCTTTGACAGAAATCACTGAAAGTCACAATAACTAAGCCTTAACGCAAACAATATGTGCACGCTTTAGGAACTTTTGAGTCAAACAGGAGCTCCAGAGGCAGACCTTAAACGTGCTCTCCAATCACTCGCTTGTAACAAGTCGGTGAGTCTATAGTAGTGTCACATTTTTACATGCTGATTTTGAATTACAGTTGTGTCGCATTCTTTGAATCAGCATATTTGTTTTGGTAGAGCGATAATACTCTCTCGTTGGTTCAACTATTTTGTATTTACAGCCTAATTAGCTTGCAATTGGACGCATACAGTCTTTTGTCTGTGCGTGTGGATTCGAATGATTAACTTTCACTTCAACCGTGCACGGCCGAAAAAGATGTGATGTTAAGATTCCTGTTCTTATTTATATATATATCGGATGATATTGGCGTATGTATGCATGTACAAGTGTAACATCTGAAAGCATTCATCACACGTACAATAATTATTACAAGCACAAAATTACACTGTTCCCCTAATAGTAAACAACGCCCATCAAACATACACAAAACCCTATTATATCTCGTGCATGTCAACATACAGCGCGTTCTAACAAAGACACCAAAGAAGAGTCGAGAAATCAACCCCGGAGACGAATTCTCTGTATTTCTGGAATTCAAATCAAAATTCCATACCATCCGAATACCCAATAGTATGCGTATTGTTAAATGTGCATTTATGGCTTTTGTATATACATACTGAGTTGCCAGGGATGTATTATACAGAATACATATACATGCATGACATACTCATAGATGCATGGAAATTCATGAACATGATTTACCTCTATTCGCATCCATGTATTCGCCGCGCCAAGGCGAGCGCAGTGTTGAAAACATGCAATATGGCCAATACACACTTGATATGTTTACAGACAGCCATCCCGTATGTTGTACCTACGTATGTACATGTCACTCAAACGTGTATTTCACAAACATACAACACAGTGTCTGCCCCATCCCAAGAGTCTGGGCCTACTAACGAGAAGACCAGACAAACGATCACAGAAAATCGCAAGCATATGGTGGACGCAGCAGTTGTGCGCGTGATGAAAAGTAGGAAAACGCACCGCCACTCAGACTTGGTCAGAGATGTCACACAAGCACTACAAAGTATGTTATTCACAGAATATATTGAATAGGATTATTGCATATATGCATGTTTGGATGATTGATATGCAAAACAGCCCTGTTTTGGTTATATTTGTTGTGCTCATTGGAGAAGGACTAGATGAGCGGTACGTAAATTGTTATGCGTTTTGTGTATTCCGCAAAACAGCCCTGTTTTATTGTGTTCATTGGAGAAGGACTACATGAGCGGTACGTAAATTATTTGACATATAGTATGCGTTATGTGTATTCATTGCTGTAAGGCAAACGAATGTGTTTTGTTTGTACCCGCACATGTAACCAAGTTTTTCGAATACCTCCTATACTTCGAAACCTATATACTGCAATTTTTCATTCTCATCGATGTAGAGCGGATATTTCATTTGTCCTTATATGCGTACATGTATATTGTCCGACTCCTCTCACAAAATGATTCACTTCTAACCAAATGTTGAGCTGCTTGTGTACATCAACTATCACACCAACCGATCTACTTTCTTTCTACCACTCTCATAGTGCGGTTCGTACCAACGCCGGTGATGATTAAGACAAGAATTGAATATCTCATTGAGCGAGAGTACCTTAAGCGTTCACCACAGGACCATAGCGTTTACAACTACGTTGCGTAAAAGCCAGTACATGTATATACACTTATAACAAATCGACTCGACTACAGTCGGGAAAGTACGATTATTTCAGGGTTATACTTGTTGATAAACTGATAACGAGTCGAAAAACATATTGCTCCTTATCGAGCATTCAGCATGAACTATAGAACTGGACACGAGATGTACGTACAACAGAATACATAAAGTATATATACTATGTGCCTTAAATTTCGTCTTCTGTCGAAATATCGAACTCTTTCCAATTTCGACTGCTGGTATATATGGGGACTAGTTTGGAGATGCATACCTACGCGGGAAGATGCAATATATACATAATTTTGGTAGACCGAGTCTTGCTTTGGAATCAAGAAAAAGGATATCTATCGCACGGAGGGTACTCGGTTGAAGCGTTTAATAATTGCCTATTCGAGCCAAAGTCCAGGTTTGAGAAGCTCAGAAGTTGAATATTGACTGAAGCTACCGCAAATGACTATATGTATCATGTGGTGTAAGCTTTGAACTTCCTTTTTTATCAGAACTTCTATTGAGACATTTGCAAGCACCAGTGTAGGTGGATTCGATTGAACCACCTCAATGTTTTTAAAAACAATATTGATGGCATGCATACAAATGTGCTACACAGGCAATCAACTAACTCAAAATTAAATGCGTACACCTTCACCTGATCAGATAACCATATAGTTCACCTGATCAGATAAACATATAAGAGAGCAGCTGACGGTTACATTTTCTTTCCCAAGCCGCGGAACTGGAAGATTTACATCCTTGCTGTGGAACAAAACGTGTTCCTTTCCAACGCACATACAAATAATTACGTAACAATGTGTATAGAAAAGGTAACACCAAGCATTCGCATACTTTCAGATTGCGTAAGAGCAAGATATATTCCGCGGTCAACTTCCGAGTTTCGATAAAACTCAGCATGTCATAAACATGCATCATAAACAACAACAATAAAGTTATCAATGAGAGGTACCGCGACGGGAATTGGATGAGATCTCATGCAGATGTAGTTTACATAGGTCTCTCACATGCGTGTGCGAGGCAGGGGCAAGGCACAGACACGTGACGGAAGACGCATAATTCAAGAGTGGTCAATACAAACGTACATCACGGGTGGTAAGCTGTGTGTGGTTACAGGCCGGCATCAGGACATCACGGGAGTAACGAAGAGGAGGCAAGCGAGCGAGCGTGATACAGACACGCACATACATTCGCGTATATTAAGTGTGTCTATGTGTATTTATGTATGTGTATGTGTATGTGTATGTGTGTGTGTTCCTCTCTCGCTCTGTGCTCTGTGCTCTGTGTGTGTGTGTGTGTGTGTGTGTGTGTGTGTGTCCGTTAGAAGGCTCTTCTCTCTCTGTGCGCGCCTTTTTGTTGACAATCTCGTTGTCATTAGAAACAGTACTTCCCATAAATACAGTAAATTTTATCCGTAGTTACATATTCATTACGTAGTAGTTACTCATGGTAATGGAAGAACGTGATCGTATAATACGTAAATGCGTATTATCATCGAATTCTGAATTCCCTCCCTCTCTCCCAATACTACTTCAACGCATTTCTATTGGCTATGGAAAACCGTAACGTTACGTATATAGTGTACGTGATTTTGATACGTCTATGAAGCATTTTTATTGCCTCTCAATTGGTTCGCACTTTTATCGTTTTGATTGGCGACGTTCACATAATACTTCCCATTGGTGTTACTTAATACGCGCGGGAACGAGTGATTAGTGAGAACTGAACAAACTTTGGGGCGGGCTACAAGATCATATTATTCACTTGATAAATTAAATATTGATTAAGGTACAAATGAAAATATAGTACAATTGATATCTTGGGTCTTTAGTCTAACGTGAATAATATAGTATACACATTTGAATATATATGAGCCCGCCTAATCAAGGTCAGACGTGCCAGCGTCGTGCAATTTTACAATTTTTTTTCTTTCTTTTTTTTTTTTTTTGTCACACGCACACACAAACACACACACACAAACACACAAACACACACAAACACACACACACACACACACACAGCCCAAAGCGAAGGCAATAGTACCAAATCACCCCATTGACACCCTCACAGCACTCTGTTCGTTCCATTTACTATAAAAGAAGAGAATTAATTCATAGTTAGTTCACTTCATCGTTCAGTATTTTATCTTACTATACTCTCCACGCGAAAACACCCTCCCACTATCAACCCCGTAAGTTCACCCCCTCATAAACACACCACCAGTGTAGCAGAATGCCGTTGAATGACATCGCCAACACTATGGACCACCTTCTGGACAAGGAGTTGGCTAACCTGACCATCAAAGCTAAAAAGGTGGACGACGCGGTCACTCCTTTAAGACGTTCCGTGGACAACTATAATGAGAAAGAGGAGGAACCCCTACTCAAGGAGAACCCTCGCCGTTTCGTTCTCTTCCCTATCCAGTACCAAGAGATCTGGCAGATGTATAAGAAAGCAGAAGCGTCCTTCTGGACTGTTGAGGAAGTGGATCTCTCACGTGATCTGGCCGACTGGGACAATCTTAAGGACGGCGAGAAACATTTCTTGTCTCACGTTCTTGCGTTCTTTGCCGCCAGTGATGGCATTGTCAACGAAAATCTTTTGGACAGGTTCTCCAGTGAGGTGCAGATCCCCGAGGCTCGCTGTTTCTACGGTTTCCAGATTGCTATCGAAAATATTCACTCCGAAATGTATTCTACTCTCATTGAAACATATGTTCGTGATCCGTTTCAGAAGGATCACCTCTTCAACGCTATCGAGACACTTCCTGCTGTAAAGAAAAAGGCCGACTGGGCTCTTAAGTGGATTAACGATGAGGAATCAACTTTCGGTGAACGCATTGTTGCCTTTGCCGCCGTTGAGGGTATCTTCTTCTCTGGTTCTTTTGCTTCTATCTTTTGGATGAAGAAGCGTGGTCTCATGCCTGGACTAACATTTTCTAACGAGCTCATCAGTCGGGACGAAGGTCTTCACTGCGATTTCGCCTGCCTTTTGCACACACATCTCAACCGCAAGCCCAGCCCCGATATTGTCAAGAGAATCATCATGGACGCTGTGCGTATCGAGCAGGAGTTCCTCACGGATGCTCTTCCTGTGGCGCTCATTGGAATGAACCACAAGCTCATGTGCCAGTACATTGAGTTCGTTGCCGATCGATTACTGGTTTCTCTCGGGCAACCCAAGGTATATATCATTGGTCCATTGACTTCTGCTATACTTCCTCATGTATTATCTACTTGCATTTTACCAGGTTGTTTATTTACAGCTGTCCTTCTTATTTTTTCTCTTAATAGGTTTACAAGGTCGAGAATCCCTTCGACTGGATGGAGTTAATATCCCTTCAGGGAAAGACCAACTTCTTTGAGAAGCGAGTTGGAGAGTATGCCAAGTCTGGCGTCATGACCGACAAATCTGTCAGTCAACACACGTTTACCGTAGATGTAGATTTCTAAATCATTGCAATGTTCTTCATCTGGAAATACCCACCAGGAGGCGGCATAGATTGCGCATTTTCGCTCAGTCTTTAGAAGAAAGCAATCTGATGGACGAAGGCTCGGGATATAAAATATAACATGTATTACCTAATGGTTAAAAAAAAATGAGTTTGACCTCAGTGCGGTGGTCAGACTTCGGATTTTCTATAACCGGTCATTACATGACCCCTCTCCGCGTACTGCACGTGTGGAAAGTAGCAACTTTTATACGTTACGCATGCGCAAGTTGGCGTGTACATACACACCCACCCATAACTATAAACACTCTTTGTAAGTGGCGTACCTTAAATATACATAGAGAAACTATAAATAAAATATGTTTTGTAAGCAATACGACGTTAATATATTTTGTTGACGTTTGGAAATACATTTTGTCTTTTGTGTGTGTCCATAGTCAGCACAGCAACTAATTACATATTTATATCCTTCAACGTTGAGCTTCACATCGGCATGTCAATAAACAATTATGTATTATTTGTATGAGAACAGAAAAGTTGTTTCTTGTCCTCAAACAAGGAAATACGAAAACTTATATGGAAGGTATGTTAGGGTTAAGGAAATCTACCGAGTTTGAAGCGGGTAAGCTCATGCAATGTACAACAATTTTAATTTACCGTTATATGAACACCTATTTATAGTGTACGCAAACGAAGCGTATTAAACATGTAAGCTTATACAAGTAGTGGACGCATAACAAAAGGCCGGTACAAGTGTAATTGCACTAACACAATATACCCTCCCCAGTCATTTAACTACTTCAAGTATCGGAGTTTCGCCTACAGACATATCCACAAGACGAAGACTCGTCAAATTCAATATTATAAGTCGATGGCAGAGCTTTCTCCATACATAATTGGTGATATCTGTAGTTGAATATGCAGGTTCGGTATGTTCGTATACAAGTACTTCATCTCACCCCTTCTGGTTGAAGTTCTCGATGCAATATTTCAGCTACAGACAACACATGCCCATCAGAAAACGTCGGCCCAATCAGTTGAAGGCCAATGGGCATTCCTAGATTCGCGTCAGTTCCACAGGGCACGCTAATGGCAGGCAAACCTAGCATAATTTAGCATTACGATGAACATTCGTAATGCAAAGAACTAGCGAGAATGAATCATATTCATGCGTGAGTGAATCCGTGTGTAAGTATTTGAAAGAGTGTGAAAACTACATTTTATCCTGGCGTTGAACGGCACGCTTATGTGGAAACCCTGGTACAGTGAAAAGCAAGTTTACATCACAGTTCAATTTTTAAAGTATTTAAATTTCCTTTTCATTCTTAGGTCTCTTGCACTTGTAGCTTTAACTAGCTTCACCATTAACATGGAGATTGTAGTAGACACTAGTTGCAGAACTACATCCCTTAAGAGATAAACTTTCGTTCATACTCTCGTACCTCTTTGCAAGAGGTTGTTGTATTTATCGACTTGTTGACTAGCGTCACGTGCACTGTACATACAAAACCAAATTACCTGCCAATGATGCAGGGACGGTAAAAACATCGTTTGCATTTTGCTCAGCACCAGACATGGCGTTCCATTCACTGACAGTGGGTGCGGTCCCACAACTCGAAGGAGTTAGGATCAAATGCACCCCACGACCCAAGGGCTCACCATGATCTTGAGAATAGTTTTCATTCGTATCTTTTATGCTGTTGTGTATGTGGTACGACATATTTATATTTCGAACTTTATGGAAAGCATGCTTAGGATAGGCTTAAATGTGTTCATTTTTACATATATGCATAAATACATCAATCATACAACAACAACAAATGTCCAGCGTGGTCTCATACCGATCCTCGCTCTTTGTAGATATATTTGCATTTGCGCTATTATTGGGACTATTACTGTTACCCGCAACATCACCGATATGTTCCCCAGCGAAAACTGATTTAAAATCGTCTCTGATCATGGTACGCACACGAGCAGCTTTGTCATAATAATCGTGTTGGAACACATCCCTGTGAAGTACCAAAATATTCTTGCTGAATGTATGAATGTTACGTTGCTTTACATTAAAAATAGCAAAGTATGGTCAGAATGACATTGTGAATACAGGTAAATGAAGTTAGACAGTTAAACATGTGACACACGACGCATTATTCTCATGTAGCAGGAGCACATCCATATGAGCTTTTTTTTTAGTATTACATGGCATCAACTATGAAACTCACATGCATGGCAAATGAAATGAACAACACACCTTGATAGACAGAATGTACCAAGAATAACGCGTGCTTTAACGTTGTCGCCAAATCCTTCCCCGCGTGTGTGTAAATATGTACCATCTCTATCCTTTTCAGATCTGTATCCAAATTCTACACCATCATATCTGGCAAGGTTGGAAGATGCTTCAGCCTACACAATGTGTATGTGAGTGCAAAAGTGTATTTGTGCTGTGTGCATGCGTGGTTGTAGGTACCGCATATATGTAAATTCGTTTGCACGTTCTTGAAAAGGCATACCGGGGCGAGGATATAGTATGCGGGTAGTGCGTGTTTCGTGCTGGGAAGCGAGATGCGCTCGACCTTGGCACCAAGTCCTACAACATGCGCAAACAACATTGTATCAGAGAAGGGTGTAGGATGTAATCTGAGAGCAGCCTCTCAAAATCCATTGGATTGATATACAATACGAATTGTATGATCGAAAATACAATTGTGTTTATGCATACAAAAATTCTATTAGGAATAGGACACATAGCCGAGAACGAAACTAGAACGTACATACTTGAAGTCTATAAATGCATATACGCTCGATATACGTTCATAGCATTAACATGCATATTTAACACATAACAGATTAGCATGTGCTGCCAATCGATTCTAGCACATGGATATCCACATGCAACAATAGTAGAATAGTAACGGCAAAACAAAGATTTACACATACACCATATAGGGGTAATACAATACAAACATCCCAGTAACACGGCATACTATATCAAGAACTACGACTGTCTGACACCGATGTCTAAACATTTCCTTGTGCAGTACTAGCAATGACACCGTGAACACACCCATCAGAACGGCGATAGCCTCTTTCCACACCCTTAACACCTCTTGTGAGATTTCTTTTGTATAGTATTCTTGAGGTACTCCAATGCGCAACCCAGAAAGTCCACTCCTGTTATACTGTTCATTTTGCTGTTTAAATCTTGTGTATGAGAATTCCGATTTCGCACTCGTTGTAGGGTCTTTGTCATCATTTCCACTCATGAAACCTGTTGTATATATACAAGTGCACATGATCGCATATTAGAGTGTTTACATTTTGTTAAGATAAATTGAATTCCGTCTTTAAAACATACTATCGATTACGAACATGAAACGTTTAGTTTGAAAGTACAAAATACGTACGACGAGTATTTGTGGAAGAGGTTGTATACAGGTGTTGTTGGACGTGAATACATGCAATCTGCCCGGTAATTCTGAAATTATGATACACATGAACTCACTCTGGTATCTATGCAATTTACTGCTCAGATAACGATTGTTCTTATGTGTACCGATACATCTACGACATCGTCAACATCGCTTGCACGTCATTCATGTGTTAGTTTACAAGTAAGTTTGTTGACGTGCTAGTGATTGCCTAGAAATGTGCGTACGAGTATGTACAACGAGCAAAGATTACATGGTCTGTCAATAAGGTGCGTGTGAAAGGACGCAAAACAACTATACAATGCAATGAATTCAATGTAAATAAAATCTGTGTAGATACTGGACCTTATGTAGCCGTTCAAAAACCTTAAAAATTGTGCACAATCATACCCAACATGCAAGCTGCATCGTCGACATTGTTTGTGAGAATAGAAGGGCAATCGAACGAACTACCATAGGCAATCAACCCATGTCGGGATATTAAACCATAGGTGGGTTTGTACCCAACCAATCCACAGTAAGAGGCCGGTAGGCGCACACTTCCTCCAGTATCGCTTCCTATTGCTCTGTAGCATATGCATGTTTGTGTCGGGTTTTATTTTTTCGTATGAGTGTGCCCTGTATGTATATATGTATATCCTCTTTGTGGTTGATGTGTTGCCTATACGTAGACTTACAGTGACATCCCACAAAGAGACAGACAGGCGGATACTCGCGCATATATTTCTCTCATTGCATATGGTGTATATTGTATACGTGTACATGCGTATATCCTTATATGTGCTTACTTGCTAGAATATATCAATGTATATGTGTATGTATGATACATACATATGTGTATGCTATCGTAGGAGATGCGGACGTTTGATAGTATTGGTGCATTCACGGGTGTGGATATATCTGTTTACAGGCGTCACTGAGATCAGCTAGTAGGGTTGCAGCACCTCACTGCTTGGTGCACGTTTGTGTACGTACCCGTGTGAACTTGTGCACGTGCTTATGGAATTGTATATGCACTGTATATTTTTCGTATGTGCCTTTCACTTTGTGCCGTGGTACTTCCAGTATCCCAGCGTATAGGAGACAAAATTGAACCAAATATATACACTGTGACTGTGCGCTTGCGTGCCTGTGACATGTATATATGTCTGTGACTTGTCTGTGTCAACGTATTGTCTTTTGCATTTGAATCTAATAAAGAAGTACTCGCATACCCCGGGCAAAGACCAGCAGCGACAGCGGCAGCGCTTCCACTTGAACTTCCACCTGCCACAGACCAATCACTCTATATAGGAGATAAGTATTACAGAAATGCAAAGATTTATTCACATGCAAATCAGGGGTTTCATGAATTTATGCAATACATAACGCACAATCAAACACACATACCATGTACATATGCATATTCAAAAGCACATACAATATGCCCAAACTTACACATGTACACATACTCCTGTCCAAGTACGTACCTCCTTTCTGCTATTATTGGCGTTGGCCTTATGTGGATTTAAAGTCATTCCATACACACTATGCGTTCCTCCGGACCTGTGCCAAACAAATCAAGATACCATGAACTAATGAAGAATCTACTTTGATGATATACACAGTTCTAATTGTAACGGTGGTATAAACATGTACAGCCGTATTGGCGCACACCCACATACATACGAAAATATTTGTGCGTCACATACCCCATGGCAAATTCGTCCATATTCGCTTTCCCAAGCACTACCGCCCCTTGATCTAATAGTCGACTCACAGCAGTGGCAGTGTACGGAGATTTGAAGTCTGCATGTGGTAACATTGTAGATTGGATATGATACATATGAGCACATATCCATGAGCACATTTGTATAGATATATGTGTACATGCGTCTACATGGTAGTACAAGTTTGATAATTTCTAGTGTTCAAACGTTATAAGTGGTTTGTGAGTGTGTTTGTGTGCGTATGATCACGTGCGTGTTGGTGTACGTGAATGCACATGTGATTATTTGCTCATGCTTTATATGTGTATGTGGCTATTTACTACCACGTATTTCATGTATGCACGAATATTTGTAAGCGTGATTCTTCGTCTGGTTTAATACATGTGTAGGCATAATATAAGTATGAGGATACAAATACGTGTGTTTGATCCATACCCTTTAGCATTTTGGAGGCACATGTCGTGACTGTTCCTTCAACACAAAAGTTATCCTTAACAACTATAGGAACTCCATCGAGAGGACCGAGGACTGTGCCTGAATGAGGAGAAGACATGACAAGCCACTATGAACGAGTAGATTTTATGCATGTCTTATGTCGAATGTGTGTTCGTGCTGGCTTTCATTTGTAGGTCTATCTTTTTGTGCGTATGAATGTGCCATCTATGAATCTTAATCCTCACTACATTTGGTATCAGTGCAAACTTTGCGATACGTATTGGTACGATGAACATGAGTATATATTACTTGGTCACGCGTAATCGGTTTGCCTGTGCATTTTAGTGTTTGTATGTTAGTTGTGGCATGTGTGGGATCTTGTGGACGCTTATTATACATATGCATACCATTTGTACGTCGTACATCAGATTCCTTGGCAGCTTTCAAGGCTAGCTCAGGGCACACACTTATCATTGAATTAATCTTCAGTGCTTCTGACGAAATCATTTGGTCAAGCAGCTTTGTGGTAATCTGTACTGAAGTTTTCTTACCAGTTTCCAATTGAGACCGCATCTGTATAATATGATGTACATTAACCCACACTCAGAATATGCAGGTGAACCCAAATATACTTCAAATATATTTGCAAGCTACACAAAGAAGGTTAGAACGGGAAGTAGAACTTACTTCAGAAATTGATAATCTTGAGTATAATTTGCCGGACACTACCCGTGAGGAATATGAAACAGCGGAACGCCGTGGACGATGAAGGTGAACACGTAGCAACATCTTGGGGAAGGCTTGGACACGTTCTTTTACGTGTTTATTTGTTTGGTATATATGTATATATGTGATAATATCCCGTCTGTATGCTTTGTACGGACGTATATTTACACATCTACAGAAAAGCAGTGGGCAATAATCTTTACAAGGAGATAAAAGACTATGCTATCAGCTACATCACATTGACAAAACTTATGTATAGAATAGATCAACGGTTGTGTATACAATGTATCGTGCTGCACATAACTTTAAGCTTGCATGATATTATGTGCTTGTGCGGTTGGTTGTTGTGTGTGTGTGTGTTTGTGTGTGCAAGTGTGTGTGTTCGTGTATGCTTGTGTTGTTCCAACTACTGTCTTGGTTGACACCGTGTCTCTGCTGACACCATATTACGGCTGACATCCATGTCACTGTTGACATCATGCCACTGTTAACATTCATTTTAATCTTCATACGGTGATAAGCACTGAGCCCTCCCCAACACAACACAAATTCCGTACACACACACCTACATGAACACTTTTGCCCATGCCCCCTGTTTTTAGCAACAGATGCCCTCCACTTTACAACTATTACGTTATGCAAGTTTCACTTCTGTTCTCTGTATGGCATTGCACGATAAATCTCAATTGCGCTCTTGCTTGCACTTTCCCAGTGAAGGCACGGGCCACGAATCTTTGTAAAAATATTCCACTATCTCAAACAAATGATATTTATTTAATCACTTTGGAATGCGCGTGATATTACGGTAAATTCATTGCTAATCTAAAATTGCAAGTCGTAACAAAATACTCGTTTACAGCCTACTTAAACAATCATCTTGGGATTGGGATATATTCTACCAACAGTAGTGCCATCTCCGATACAAACCAGACTCAACTGATACTACGGCTAGGAGTTGTGCGCTCTCTTTTTCAACAAATGGTAACATGGTGCTCAATCTATTAATATAATGCGTAGTCTGTGGTATACAAGTATTTCATGTCTTTATTCGTTCTTCTTGGACTCGTCAGGATGGACCCATTCAGGTAAGGTGCGGTTAACGGGGAATATAAATACTATTTGTGTGGGAAAATAAATTTCTACATGAACTTTTGACTCATATTGTACATCTCGGTCACTAAACCATTTCTTTAACTGGGCGAAGACCTGCGTGATAAAATGCATTGTAAAAATAGATTATATGAATATATCGATTCCCTGGCATAGTTTTGGAAGGAGCACACCTAAATCACAATTTGCAAAAGGTTATTATACATGCAAGCAAAAGGTCAAACTTACCTTCTTAGAATCCAACCAAGTTCAATTCATCATGTGAGTCGTCATAACATCGTAATCAACAACTATTACAGATCATTCTACAATTACACGCTTCAACACGTTCACACATGTACTCCTTACTTGCAAATTCTTTGCGTTTTTTGTGCACATCTACTACGTATGTATTCATGAGTGCGAACATCGACTATACCTTCCATAGAGCAACCTTTCTTCCAATGAATCCAGTGGAGAAAAAGTCACCCCGGATTACATACTGCTCCTGAAGTGTGATTTCTAAGGATATGACATCGTTACGGCAATTTCGTGAGGAAGAATATCAAATATATATATACATATATATACATATTACTCATGTGTACTTTTGTGTGTTTGTTCAACTAGGACTGTACTTTTTCTGACATGCAAAATCTGTTGACAAGTGATTGAGTATTGCGTATGTATGTATACATATGTTTAACTTTAACGTACTTTGAGAATGTTCGTCAATTACTTAATTAGCCAAGACTGCTGAGCATAAAAATATGCGTATATGAGTGTATGTAACTGTGTGTATTGGTATACTAAGGTGCAACCATGCAATGGACCATTATGTGGTGTTATACTGTCTACATGCATACACAGAATACATACCTACTAGGCCGTTTTTCTTCATCCTTGCACGAATGCTATCCGTAATATTCTCCTCCGGTAACAAGATTCCGCAATAAGAAAGCTGTTTCTCCGGGTTCGGCGTTTTACCCTCGAACTTGTCAAAGAATACTCCAGCGAAGAAAACTTTGTTTCGTAGTTCAGGAGTTTCTGTAGTAACAACCCTTTCGAGCTATATGCGTGTTCACGAATTGGTGCATGTACAGATGTGTGATCATGTATATAGGCAGATGTTTGTGTGCTGGAATAGTGAGGAAGAAGCAGTAAAACAAAGCAAACATATTTTATATATATACATATATATATATGTGTGTGTGTGTTGGTGTGTTTTGTGTGTACAGCCGATTCAGACATAAAAAACAAGACCGCTGCTTAAAAAAAGAAAACAGTTTCACGAAGTATGTTGGCACATTACATGGTGTTTGTTAATATATGCACATGCATATGCTATTTCGAGTGTACGTATGTAACACCCAGATATTACATGTGCGATACACTTGTTCTCTATGTGCATGTCTTACATGCGTATTCGTGCCGACACGGGAGAGATCCATTACACAGTGATATACTCAACTCTTAAGACGTATGATACATGTGCACACAGACACGCCGGCCGCGTTAACTAGGGTACGGTCGTATCTGACTGTTGTTCTCTCTCTCGTGCATTCATTACATTAAGATCTGCTCATGTTTAAACCTTATTACAGTCACACGCACATACAAACCATACGCCTGTACATACATCTTCAGAGAAGATGTCATCATGCTTGTCTGTTACTTTTCTTCGCCTGACCGTTTTGTAGAACATTATCTGTTTCTTTAAATCTGTCTCAACAAACGAAAATTGGTGAATGATCCCAATCAAATAAAAAAACGCACAAATTGTAAAAAGTGTAGTAATACTGGTGATCTTTCCTATAACTGACGCCGTTTGCCACATGTGTACGACCCAAAGCAAGGCATCGCGCATGGCGTCTACGACGGTGTTATACATAATGTACGTGAGAGTGAACAGATATGTGTATGTTTATATAGTTATACTTATTGAGCGTAGATAGAAGCTTTCGTTGCTTTGTATGTCATGCGTGCAGTACACATGGACACAGACGCAAGTAAAAGCTTGACGTATACAGGTGAAAGACCGTGCGAGTGTGGAGAGAGCATTGATTCAGATATTGTGTTTTTGTTATTATTCAGAAGTATTGTCCTAATAAAGACACAAAGGATGGCGTCGCGCCGGTATATGTATTTTAGAAGTAGTCGCCTCGCGCTAGTTAACTTAGCACTCGATTCTCCTTTCCGCCTCGTGCCATCTAGAGCTTATTCACAGTAGTCGCATCGTGGTATAAGCTTTGTATACATGGCGCGATGCGACGCAAATCATCGTTTATCTCGTACTGTTCATTACCCGTATATGGCACGATGCGATGAACTGCGTTTGTAGTGTTTTACGTCTGTGCACGTCCGTAAGTTTGTTTATACACCACACTACACGCACACATAAGCAAACACACAGCACTCACTGTTGTCAAAATGTTTGTTGGTACAGTAGAGAGCACAGGGATGGATGTGGACAATACAAGTGTGCCGGAAGCAAGTGTGCCTGATGAGGGGATGAAGTGCATGAATGTCGACAATGCTATTGACGAGAAAACACAATTAGTTGTGAATGTGGTACACGATCAACTTTCTTCAACTAGTACAACGGTAGAACCAAGTATGCCAACTGATGGTACTGTTGTCGTGAATGACGATGCGGTTAGTAATGAGAATTCAACTGCAGATGTAAGTGGTCTATTTCGTGAAGTGCTCTCTAGTGCAAAAGTAGATAAGGATAATACGGAGAAGGACGCGGTAAAGGATGAGTGTAGTATTGCAGTCCAGCATTCAGGAATACAATTGAACGTTGTTAGCGATATACTTCCGAAAGAAAAGGAAGTAGCTAGTGGAGAAAAGTATTCAATAGTTTCTGGTTGTCAGCGAATTGTGGGCATTGATGATGATGAAGTTAACAAGATGAAAGTGCTTGTTGACTCGGGCGATTCGTCTACCGACGTGAACAATCTAACTAGCAACACTGCCAACATTGTTAAATTGGTTGCCGTAGACAATGTAGGCGTAACGGTGGAACGTGTTGGTTTCAATGAAGATGTTGATGCAATTTCTCAGACAGCCTTGGATATAAAGTCTGATAATGATAGAACTCCGCACAAGGAACAACACGTGAAGAATCTCACACTAGAGAACATGATCGAAAAAATAAGTACGTATGCTTGTGAAGGGGGGGGGGATGTTACAAGCAATATATCCAAGATACGTACGTTGCGTTGCTGTATGTATATACTAGCATGTATGTACTAAAGATATGACTCTCGGTTTTGGAAGATATTCTTTGTTGCACGCAAACTACGCATACCTGTATGCCTCAAATTGTAGATAACTGACACCAGCTCTCATGTTTATGTACACATGTATTCACTCACAATTACACATGCCTATATTACTATATTATGTATATTCTCTCTCTCATATGCGCTCCCGAATAGACAAAGAAGAGAGTGATGTGGCAGCGTTGAATATCCACTGTATGTATTATCCGCAGCAGGTGCTTCCTGTATACACACTTACCAACCCATGTTCGTTTTCTCTTACAGAAAAGCTGGAGGATTATACGGCTGCACTAAAAAGCGGGTTTACATGCACTATCTGTATGGATTTTTTCTGCAAGCCTTACTCACTTGAATGCGGACACTCTTACTGCGTTAAGTGTATTCACGATAGAATAGCGGTAGGCTGTATGTTAAATTCAATACATATGTATGCGCATGTACGCATGTATATACCTACAAGCATAAATGTAGCGCGGTCTATGTACTTATATGAATTCAACAATATATGCCTGTGTATGCAACGTGAGCGTGAGTGACTCGGATAGAGCAGTCAATTTTAGAACGCGAGTCAAAACAAATACTGCAGAAATTCTTCATAATCATTCATACGAGCACACACTTGTTATAGTTCTGTGAATCCCTATACGCATATTGTGTTGTATGCTCCTTCTTAGATGAACACGCATTCTGTGTTCCTCTCACGCTGCGCGCTCATTCACTTGCGGATTACCTGTAAGCAATGGTATTATATACGTCTACTGTAGCGCTTAACGTCGATAATTATGTCGGCTAGTTGTTTGTTTTCGAATGCCAAGGCATAGGTTATGATAGGCCAAAATTTTACATTGATGCCTGTTCCTATTCTTGTCATTGATAATGACACACCGTCGCTGGTATATTTTATATACGCGTAGTGCGCACATTAAAGGCTGCGTGCTGATATGTACATCACACATATAGTTTGTCTATTTTTTGAACGTTATTTCATTTCTGTTTGGGCTTGGGTTTGGATATTCAGACGCAGACTGCTATGGGACAGGATTGCACGTGTCCCGTGTGCACGGCGTCCATCACGAAGCCACCACTACATACGTTGGTTCTGGAAACTCAGATGGAAATTTTGAACGTCAAGGTGTGTGATTCACTCGTATATGTACATCTGTTACGCGATTTGGTATTAACTCTGTGTGTTGTTTGTTGAGGTGAGATTTGTGTGTCTTTCACATGTATATATATGCTTAAGCATTTGCAAATGTGTATGTATACGCTTAAGCACTTGCAATCTGTACTGTAGCAGAATCTCGACACAACTGATAAAAGCACAGTATGAACTATAGCTTATGCTTACGCTGCGTTGAAGAAAGCTATGCTGCACAGTGAACTCTCTCAAGCACGCACGTTACATGATTTATGGGTTTCGCACGTTTTTACCCATTGCTAGACGCACACATGAAGAGTTTATTGTACTTTCGCATGCACGCTCACGGAATGTTAACAATATTAAAGAACTTTCTACAAGTACTGCGTATAGCATATACAATGCCCGTACGTTTGCACAAGCAAGTACGTATACGTTCAAGGAGATACTACAACGTAGTTATAACTACTGCCCTATACTACTCCTGCTTCTAATCTACTTTCACGGATGCACACGTACCTGCACACGTACTAAACCAATTTATACAATACATACATAAGCATACATGCGTGCATATACACGTACCTGTGTGAGCAAATACATGAATTCAAACTTTTATTTCGCTGTACATCTAGGATAATGGTCAGAATGTAGTAGGGTACCAAAACAGAAAAAAGCATGCTCTTGAATTCGTGAACTCGAATGCATATGAAGAATCACGAAGGAGTTTTCAGGCTTACCAACAGCCGTCACACAACCCCATTCGTGATCCAAATCAGCGGACATATACCCCAGACGAAATTGCATCGAGATATATATTTGATGCAATCGATAGTAAGAATATACATGAATAATATATATATATATGTAATTTCTATCACTTATTATTTATTTCTTGAGCTTTATCCGAATACACAAATGTCATATACTATATCGCTTTAGTGGAAATAGTGATACATATATATGCAGAGTGACTCTGTGTATATTATGCGTTTGCATATTGTTTGTTTCTGTTCATCCTAGGAGCATAGAAGTGTACGATTGATGCTTATAGTGAGTGAACTTGTACTTATCCACATTCACATTAACACTTGCCGTATTATTACTTGACTTTTAGATATATATCGATGTGAGTCTTGTGTAGCCGAAATCTCTGATTGTCATTGTAATCTGTGTGGTACTTATTTCCCTGAGCTGGAAGAAATTGAAATGACAGGCGAAAACATAGGGTATGATTGTACTGCCCTGTAAACGTTTCAAGTATGTGATTGTATGGGCGACATCAGTGGTACGAGTGTTGTCCATGTGTGAAGAGTGGGAGTACTTGTGTGTTTGTTTTATGCATATGTCGCTCTTGAATGTTAGTACATGTTTGCGCGGGTCGGAGAGAGTTGAGATGTCAGTTGTACGCACCTGCTCATACACGGGCACTCACTGATCATCTCACAAATAAACGTATACTTCACATGTATATATATATGCTTACAGTGACAACAGTGATTCCGAAATCGAGGACGATGATGAAGACGATGAAGACGATATTGAAGGGCTAATAGATGATTCAGTTCATCTGGAGAGAAAACATTCGCGACAGAAAAGTTCGGGGTTTATGAATGGTACATTTGTGTAGGTGTTTTTGTATGCATTCTACGTATTAGTTTCAAAATATGAGTGTGCATGGACATACCAAGTATGTGTTGAATTTCATTTGAGAGCTATAGATTGAGAAGAATTAAACAATCGATATGAAAGGATGTAGTAGACCGCGATACGATTAACTACTCTCTTGCGTAATACACCGTATGCGCAGATAATACAGTGATATATCTGTAAACTTACTTTACAAATATGTATATTATACCTATGTTGTCGAATTCTAAAAAGACGCGGAGCGGTTTGTTATTGAACATATGCAATTAATGGGTTCACAATCACAAACACCACCCGTGAGTATATATCTGTGTATGTTCGTGCGAATACAACATATAATTGTACATGTGGCCACATCTTATTCGTATAAAGCTTTGCTACTCCCTCCATCTTAACGAATTCGTAAATATATATGTTATAAGAAAAATAGGCATTTGTGGCATATATGTATCTACAACACCATTCGTAACCTCTTAATTGTTCAGAGTTTGGAGTATGGGAATTGTCGTGCGGGTGTGACGACACTTGCGATGTACCTTCTTGTGACTGTACGCAAGAGCCGGAATGCAAATGCACACAATCCAATCAAAAACGTCGGAGACATAATGCTCGTCAAATTAGTAGTATGTATATGCTTTTGTGTGCGCATTTGGGAATGCAATTGTGCATATAGGGTTCATGCAAATGTGTCTATGGGGCATATATACATGTGTAATAGAATTTACAGTGTTGGATTTGCCTTGGGTGCAATGGCATTTATTTAGCACTGTCCTGTGACCGATTGATGAACCGATCTTGTTAATTATGAAAATACAACAACGTTTGTTTGGACGCGTACTCAATTCACGTACACGTGCATATATACCTTATTATAATAGGTGAAGACGATTCAGAGGAAGAAAAGAAAGGTACTCACAGGAATGGTAAAAGAACTGTCTTGGATAGTGAGAGTGAAGAAGAGGAAGAAGAATCGGCTTGCCGTGCAAGTGAGGGTTGCGGTGTGAATGTAGGGACGAATGTGGATGTGGATGTGAGTGCAGACGAAGATGTGAACATGGGTGACGATGATTTATACGTGGACGAAGATGCAATAGAACGATACGTTGACAAGGGGGATGAGGGTGAAGATGTAGATGCGTACGAGTATGTGAATGATTTTGTGCATGTGGGCGTAGACACGGACGATCACGATGATAGTGATGAGGGTGATGATGATGATTGATCAGTTACACCGTTCTATTCGCCCAACTTTAAACAAAGTTCATAGCATCCATCCATCGAGGGCACACATATATCTTTATGTACCAATTAGTTTTATAATCAGAGCGAGAGTAAAAAATGCAGGTCTTGCCGTCATGTTGTAGGTGTGAATGAGAGCTAAATGCGGTTTTGTTTTGTTCTTCAACGACACGACTGTGTAGCACTGAACGAGTATCGATAGCTGTATGGGCCATGAGTGAAGATGATTAACCTGGTGGTAACGTGATGGTGATAAAATCGATAGTGAAACAATTGTGTGGACAACCCCCTATGCAGCCGCCTTTGTATGTTGTTTCATCGTATGTAGTGGTACATACACAACTCACACAACTCACTCACCAGCAATGAAGCGAGACAAGAAGGTAACTCTACGCAAAAAGTTGGCCTACTGTCATGAGTGGTGCTATTATTTAATGTTTTGGTCTATCAAAGTTGAGGAAATAATCAATTTATTCGCTGTGCGTTTGGTATGGTATCATGGAGTATGCTGAGGCAGAAGTAATGATTCATACGTACATTCAGTGATACAGTCGTGTTTTTACAAAAGAAAGCCTAGGACCTTCATATTAGTTTCTTGAGTGAACCGACAGTCTAGCCCTCGAGTCTGCAGCATGAATTTATCATTGCCATCCGAGAAGGAAATCTCATGGTACAAACAGTGCTCAGAAATGTAGGACGTACAAGAGATTATATTCCAAGCTTGTATATGTAGCTGATATATTTTGCCAACGCCCTATTCTTATAACGGAGATTCAGACAAAGGTCACGGCATGACAACTAAACTTATCTAATTCAAAATAATCGCCATTTGTCGTGCTATGTGATGCAAATAGTCAAACCATGATCATATCCCACTGTTCTTGCTGTGTAGCACGGTGCTAGGAGTGTGACTTGCAGATGTCGCCATTGTTCACATAATGGAAACCCGATGACAATAGTCAAGTTTATGCTATTTGTTTTTTACGTAGACGCACTATTATCATGGATTAATACAATGTAACAGTTTCCCCAGGAATCCAATCATATTCGGACAAAGAGAACCCTTCACAAGTTCCCGAGATACCTGTTCCTCTCCTAGCAGTATTGCCAGTGAATGTTGCAGAACCATCAAATATAACTTGTCCGTTAACCGGTCGCCCTGACCATTGACTCCATACTCCACCGTTCCCTCCGTTTGCTTTATTGTTTCTAAATATTCCTGCAATGAAAAATGCACAGTGCGACGTACATTAGTATAGACGAAAACATGTTTGAAGAACGACACGCATAGTTGACTTGTATGTATCGCTTATAAATTCGTAATTAATAGGAGAATGGAAGACTAAATACCTGTGAACGTAAGGACAGAGCTTCCCCTGACAGTATTAGAAGCCATGACACCACCCCGTCCATCTGCAATATTGTTGATAAATACACCTGACATGGTCATGACCGACCCTGCACTATGTACAAGTACTCGTACTGCGCCGGCTCGTGCGCCAGATCTACCACGATAAAAGCGCAGGAGATGTCAAGAATTTTCTCGGTTATTTAATGAACGTTTAAACAACAAAACATACACCGCAAACATCAAGAACGCAAAGTAAATTTATGAATGACATGCGGCCAGTTTGATTGATATCTATGGAATCATACCCTGTATCTTGTGCATGGTTATTTGTAAACTTGCCACTCACGGTAACAGTGCCTAGATTTATTTCTAAATGAACCGCACCTCCTTGGTTGGCTCTATTGTTGTTGAAAGTACCTGGGATCTGAATATTACCATCGTTCCAATCAATGTAGATTGCACCCCCATTCGCATGATCTATTGTATTTTGAATATTGTATTTTGAATGTTGTATTTTGAAAGTCGAAAGAGTTCAAGTCAAAGTTACCACTATTATTTAAATGACATCCAGTAAGAACAATAGTAAGATATAAGCACATGAAAATAGAGACAAATAAACGCATGAACATGGATTACTATTTCTTGCCCAAGCCTATTCAGCTTCATTGTTAACTTACCACTTGCACCGGGAAAAAAAGCTGTGTTGCCCAGGTAATGTCCTCGAATCGTGATGCTAGCACCTTGTACTACATTAATGATCGCCAGTACACCACCTCCGGCAAAACGACCATGCGCATGAGACATAACACGGTTGTTCCTAAACGACGAACTGTCATCAATATATACTTCCAAAGCAGTGCCCACGAAGAACACGGCCCCTGGCTTCTGGCTCCATAGGTTGTACGCGTGTACGTTATATACCTTGAGAGAGATTAACTGGCTGCCGGAATCATATTCCGACCCCAATCCTCGAAGTCCTCCATTGCATTTGCCTGCCTGAGAAGTTATGTCGAAGTTTCTGAATACAAGATTCTGGGAAGATGGATTTGTAGGCATAAAGATTGCTTGTTCTGCTGAGTGGAAAGTTCCTACAACTTGTGGTCTACCCCTACATGGTACCCCCACAACCTCTACATCGTTGTTGAAATGTATAGGGGAGTTCACCTCCTGTGTACCTCCCATCAAAACGACACCGCCCTGTATCACAGCCAATGCTAATGAATCGAAACACCTAGACCCAGCTGAAACTTGCCATTGACAAGCACAGACGTCGAAAGCTACTGCGAATCCATGACGCAGGGTTGCTAATATTGTTAAAATTTTGAAGAACAAGTTCGAACTGACAATAGTGGCTCTCATATTTACTTCGAAAGGATGGATTGATTGATATAAGAAAAAAGCAGTTGATTTGTACGTGTGTTATGTAGTTACAATTTCATGTGTAGTTTTGCTATGCTCCGTACCACTACTAGACTGGGACGTTACTACAGCAGAATTCATTGGTATTTCAACACATGTTACTACGTGCCTACGTGCAACACCACACATTTATACAGCAGTAGAATTGCCCACACTAAATCCTTTTCGCTCGCTACAATAGCACATGTTTAACACATTTCTCTGGCTTAGTCTATTGGAACGAACCGATTACAAAGAATAATTACATCAGCATTGAACTACCTCCAAGCGTGAGAATCTGTCGTAGATATGACACGGTTTGCCATTGACAGCTTCATAGTAGTTACTGAACTCCAAAACCTGGTTTTTCCCAACGTGCGGAATTAGTATGTTAAACTGTTTCGGTGTTTTAGGAATTCTTAAGGAGTTGAGTATGTGACAATTGTTAAAAAGAAAATACCCTAAAGATCGGAATTATATGTAGAATGTAACGGATCGTGAACATACATGTACCAATTGGGGAGTGGCTAATTTTGGTGGGTTCAAAGAGTACTCACCTGAAATGGCGGTCAAGCTAGCCGTAGCATTCATATTTGTAGTGCTGTAATAATGTAGATCAAGTCCCAACATTCACAGCTACTATGAACCAACAATGTTTTTTTTTTTTTCGTGTCTGGCATTGAAGAAGTGGTACACAACAAGGACAAATTATGCATGCGTACGTGCGTGCGTACGTGCGTTCATGCGTGCTTGTGTGCATGCATTACCACGTGGGCAACGAAGCGTACGGTTTGAGCACGTTTCACTCCTAGCTCGACACCCATGGTGTCTCCCAACTTGGGAATAATTTATTTGCCATAAAGGAGTAAATGGGCTGAGCGATATTGGGATCGACTGGACGCTAAATGAAAGATTTCAGGATGAGGTGCACATATTAGAACTCAAAATGGTGCAGGTAGACGTACATTGTGATAAACTGGTGGTCTGGAACAGGTGCACGGGCAAATTTACTCAGGTGCAATATTCCCTAGTGACGGCTATTTTTAGAATGAATGATTCATCACGTCATCCATCTATAGGGCTGTGCGTGAAACGATAGCACACACAAAAACAAACACACACATACACATACATACACATACACATACACACACAAACACGCACGCACGCACTCACACACACACATACACACTCACACACACACATACACACACACACACACGCACACACACACACACACACGCAGAGTGCGCTTATGCAACTTTCACAATCTTTCTCACGTTTAGAGAGGTGAAGACTATGTCATCCTTTAAGGACGATGCGTCGCAGCTAAGTAATGATGTAGTACAAGTGAAATCTGAGATTTCCTCACAGGAGGGCTCACCTATTCCAGGCCATGGTTTGGAAGGTCATTTGAAAGGTTTACAACTTGGGAGTACCTGCGAGACACCCCCCACAGAATACCATGCGAAAAACTGTCCAACAATATTAAACAGTGAAACTTTGGTGCCGAGTGCCGATAGAGAAGTAGATAAACCCAACCTTGTATTACCTGCGCATAGTGCGTCGGAATCGGTGTCAAGTACAGACGGCCATGGTGATGATGGAACGCACAATCAGGTTAAACACCTACCAGACGATGAGAACGATATATCGAACGTAACGGCGACTATGCAAACAAAGTCTACGGAATATGGAAAAATCACACCAAATCCCCTTATAAACATGAATGAAGAAGCTATTCGGCCATCCTTATTGCAAGTCAGTGAAACATTGCAGGTTAAAGTGGTCGTTGATGTCGAAGATACTACTTGTGCTGGAGCTGTAGATAGTGTTGGGACGTCCTCTGTTCTTTGCTGTCAAGATGGATCACCATCTCCATGCCTTCCTGGTTCTGGTACAGGACTACTAAACGAGCAAACTGATAATGAGCTTAGCATAAGAAAAGCGTCTACGTTGCCGGTCAAAGAGGTCGCTGATGCCGAAGACGCTACTTGTGCTAGAGCTGTAGATAGTGTCAAGATGTCCGATGTTCTCTGCGGTCAAGGTGCATCATCATCTCCTAGCCTGTTCGGTTCTGGTGCAAGACTACGAAGCGAGCAAGCTGATGATATGTTTAGCATGAGAAAAGCACTTTTCAGACGCAATGTCGTCGGTTTTATGTGTCAGAACAAGAACGGCCCTTGTCCGCTACTTGCATTGTGTATGCCTTTTAATTTCTTGCGTTACTCCCTTGTACGTGCGAGGCTATCATCTAGTCTTCTGTATGTACAAATTATAAACATAGCCGTGGACTGTGTGCATATGCATAATTCATGTACTAAATATCGATGTATGTTAGCGTACTGGTCCACAGTTGTTTCCGTTTTAAGTAGGTGCCTCAAGTGTGCTTCATACAGAACCATAAGTTAGTAGTACGAATGAATGCAATCACAAACGTAATCGCCATGTTCACAAACTCTCGTTATGCGCACGCAACATACGTAGCCCATACTTGCATCAGGCTTACAACTCTCAACTGGGCGTGTCGCAATCTGTTTTACAAATTACCAAGACCCAATTATACACACAATTGATTTATGAACCTTACCATATACGCACTATCTTTCATTACCAAGGCAACTTGTTGAAACTTCGAGGGGATTTGAAAATGAACGCCGATGCCGAGGTAGTCACAGTCGAACTACTAGTGCGACATCTAGGCGAATTACTGATGAATTCCTCACCGGAGGTTTGTTTTCATATACTTGCATTCATCAACGTAACTGAAATCAACTTTACTATACAACTACACGTTTGTGTACCAAACATGAAATCTCTACTTTAATTGTTTATGTATGTTTTGTGCTTGTATCTTCATGGGTGTTTATACGTGTATGCTACATAATATTTGTCTGTATGCTTCCTTCAGTGTCACTATTTACCTCCTGCCACCTTAGGACGAGCGACCAGAGATAAAGCTCAACTATCAACACAACCTCGACTCCTGTTTCGAAATGCACTCCAAATTACTGACTGGTATAGACGTAAACGTCAAATTTACTGGGTACGTGAGTCGCTTATGTATACAAGTCTGTCGATGTGTACGTGATATGTTTACCTTCTCCATAATGCTTTATTAATTTACCTGTATATGTCATGTTTAATATGAATCCACTTATTCATATTTTTGTCTATACGACGTTTTGATTGCGTGCACATAGGTGCACTATCCTGGTATAGCGCTGGTATATAATCATCGAAGTATATATTGGCGGGCGAATATGAGATGTTTATCAATGACACAATGAAGATTTGCATACGAAATATTATTTATTCATCTCGTAGGGTGGACCAAATGGAGTATACCAATGAGATGATAGTGTTTGATCTTCTCCGAGTTGATGTCTTCCACGGGTGGGTTGTCGATCCACAAGACAAGTACACCGCAGCAGTCATTGGCAATTCAACGTATAACGAACTCGTAGAGAAGGTGCGCGTGTTGCATTTGTGTACATGTTGTGGGAGGCAAGTATATGTATAAATGTATTAGGGATGTGCCTACGCAAGCATACATATGCGAATGCATATTGCTTATGTATGTACATACATTTACACCAAATGTGTTGTATATAGGTAGTGGCATATCGGGAGATATCTCAAAGACAGGATGCGGGAGATATCGTCGAAGGCTCCTACGAAAGTTTGATTATTCAGCAAGGTATTGTTCACGAGTAAACGCAATCCTAAAAATTCTCAGACTTGGTGTGTGATATTTCGTCTCATGTAGCCCAATTGTGCATTATTACACGCCAAGCCCACGTTCACGTCAACGTAATCTGTATGCAGCTTCACATGCCATCCTTCTAACTTTTTATATTTCAAAGCCACAACATCCTACATACTCGCACGCAAATCAACCTCGTTCCGCTACCTTCGCATCTATATTATCTGCTGTGTACGTACCCACATCTCCAACCACGCACACATCCTCTCACCTACTATGTATGTTGTACAATATTTTTTCTCCCGAATATACTTTTAAATATTTCTCACCATGTGACACACTCTAACGTCAAGACACGCTCCCATTCCAAAGACGAACTTCACACACCGGATGAACATAATATACCTACATTCCTGCACGTAAATTCAATCATGAACGTACGGCGCATACATGCATATGAAAATACATAATAAAAAATACACATTGACTATGGAATGTGTCGTACGTAGAAAACTAAACTAGAAGAAATCCTGAACTCTTGTTGAAAATTTCTTCACACTATAATCCACACAGGGATCGTAATTGACGAATTCTTACGAGAAACGGCGAGTCAGCTCACTGTGTATGGAATATTCGAATTAAACAAACGCATGAAAAACGGTGACCTCGCCATTTTCTTTAGGAATAACCACTTCAGTACAATTACAAAACATGAACATGACATCTATTTGCTTGTGACAGGTGAGATATATACATAAGTAAGTATATACGTATGCGTGTGTGTAGGAGAGCACGTGTACTACATGTACATGTGTGTAATGGTTTCACAGTGCGCATTCGTTCAACGAATGAAGGATTTTGTCATTTTGTGTTCAGATGGAGAATGTATTAAACTCATTGCCCCCTAAGCACCTTTGTGGACATTTCTGCCCTGTTGCTACATGATAGCATGTCCTTAGTGAATATGCGTTTTTGTGTATGTGTATAGCATGTCGAGTTCTGTGAACTTACCAACATCCAATCGCAGATTTCATTTTTGTTTTGCTTTGTTGGGAAGTTAATAGATGCTCGGGTTTGCGTATTCATGCAGTGTCACAATCAAATTATACACTTGAAATATATTCTACCTGTACATACACATGGCATTGACTGATTTTTACAAACGGTTGAGAAGTTCAATCCAGTATACATGAAACCGCGAGGAAGACTCACACGTATCCGTCTGTTTTTAATGTTAAATGTACATATACACCAACGAAGATCAAGGATATCTAGGAACCACAATCGTATGGGAAAGATTAGATGACATTGACGGCAGCGGTGCGCTCTTCGACAGTATGTGTTTTCGTAGTACATGCGGTTGTAGGGTCGTGCGTATCGATTTATACATAAACATGTGCATGTGCATACATGCGTGCATATGTGTGGCAAATATGTATAAACGCGGTATGTCCATATATATGTTTACAAGTATGCGTGATTGCTTCGTGCATTTTCAGTGTGTTATGTAATTCTATTCCCTAAGATATTTGTTACAAAACGTTCTGTTCATGCCTGCGTACAGCATAACATACGAGGTCCCACGTACACATAATTACACATACACATACATGATTTTAGAACCAATGTGCTCTTGCAAATATATATATATATTCGTGTGAGGCGATATTCTTAAATACAGAGAGAATTTAATGCCTTTTATGTATTCTGTTCCGTCATCTTATCTCATTGCATTTACGCGAATGTACACATATACATGCATGTAGGTGGGTTTAATTTGTATAAACCAACAAAACGTGACATAGTAATGAAAAATCCCAGCTTAGCACCCAGAGAAGAGTCTGACCTCAAGTAAGTATATTAGAAAAAAGGGCTTTCTTGTACGTGTTATAAAAATATGCATGCATACCTATAAATATCCTTACAATGCAATATAAGCGATTGTATACATGGTATGTTTATGTATTTTTCACAGAGTCGCCCCTTATTGATACGATATCTCAGTGGTTATGAACACTACGTTGAGAGCGTTGAATGTTGCGTGAGTTTTTGTCTAGGTGTATGTACATGCAGTGCTACACTAGCTCAGCGCTCTAGATTGAGGTCAATCTTCAATCGAGAAAAAAAACACGTTTCAAGACACCGTATTTACTACTTAAACCCGATTTCGTTTATATACATGTGCGGGCACAGTAAGGCACTGGCCCTGAGTCTCAAAGACAGTCATCCATCTCAAAATGATGTTGAATGTGCGATTGTCGAATCCGATGACTTAGAGTATGAACCATATCTGCTACCCTGAGTTACTGTATTAGCTTAGTGAAACCTAGGGATTGGATGGCTTTTGTGTTGCATTGTACATGCGGATTCTGTGTTACAAGCTGATGTAACACGGGAATGCAAGTTGTCAGTTGCGCGTACGCTATTACATACATACATATACATGCATACGTACATACGCATATATATACATGCACACTCGCGCGGGATTACACTCCCACGCTAGCTCTATACTTATACCTAAGCTGGCGCCTCACTCTTTCATTAATAGTCGTCGATTTGCATTACAATTATAAACAGTAATAAATAAACGTACATCCACTTGTTGAAAATGTAGATGTGTAGTACATAGTAAGATTGAGGGAATATATTATGCTCAGTGCTTGCTTGTATACGCATATCCCACAATAACGTACTTCATGCGAATATCTTTCATACGTTTGACTATGTAAACAACGTATAAACAATGTGAATAGAAAGTTCTCACAAAATTCTTGTTTGATTTACTCAATATGTAGCATACCCCCCACGCAATCCGCACCGTCAAGTCATTCGAGGAAAAGCGAGAAGGAATCAAGTGGCTGCATGATATCGTAGTGCAGTATGGCATCCGCTTGGTAGCTATGTACTCATCTCACTAAACATAATAAATAGAGATGTCTACTACACACTGCCCAAGCTATCAACCATTAGACTCTTATTTGCGTACCTATACAACGATTTGACGAAATGCATGTGACGGTACCCAAACGAATATATAGAACTGAAAGTCAAACTATTCGCAGTCCACAGCGACATGATGTACGTGTTCAAAACTAGCCTGTCAACTGCGATCATTGATGATGAAATAAAATGGGATGTCTTTTGCTTACAATTGTTTCTGCTTAATTCTGGTTTTTAATGTACAGGGGAAATCAAAATTAAAATAGATTATTTTCTTCTATCGCTGAGATAGGGATAGGGGGTAAACATATCAAATACACTCAAGAGCTAAACAGCTCACACACTTTAAAAGCATGTATATATACTTCCGTAAACTGCGCTAATAAACTATTATTTATCGACCACCTCGGAAACCGCCACCGCCACCGCGACCTCCACGGCCACCACGAAAAGCACCACCGCCACGACCACCACGCCCCCCGAAACCACCACGGCCACCGAAACCTCCGCGACCACCACCACGACCACCACCGCGGCCACCACCACGACCACCACCGCGGGACTTACCGGCACCTGTTTATAAATGCGATTGTGAAAGCGGATTAATACAAAGTATAACTGTACAAGGGATTATTGGTAGGTGCTAATGGAGAGAACCTTGGTGCACATACGCAAGCAGAACACGCACGGTTTGTCTGTGTTCCTGGAATTCAGTGAGACGTGAGTGTATGAAAGCAATATTGAAGCGGTGATAAGGTCAGATTATGTGCCCATACGAGGCGCTTTCATCACGAAATTTAAGAAGACCGTCGTGAGTTGTAATCATCATTCCTACACAGCTCTAAGTATATGCGTGGGCTTTTGACATGTTACTATCTAGCTCGATACAACAGTACATTGAGAGTTCGAGTGACTATTTTGGTGCAATGAGTGGAACATAAAACATCCTACACGAGCAACTGAGAAGTCTGAACATATTTTCTTCTTCAACTCATGACGCCCCGTCTACATATACATATATCGAGTGAGTGCATATAATTTCTGTAAAGCTGGTTTGCGCATATGGATACACTCGCAATCATTGATGCAAATCTTCATAAACTTCGGTAAAGCTTGTTTGCTTATGGTTACACCCACAATAATTGATTGAAATCTTCATAAAGCCTGATGAACGAATATATAGTCTATGGCATAAAACCTCATGTATATTCAAGGAGCACATATTATACACATGCTGTACGTAAGAGTAATCGAAATACAAACAACATACCCTTTGGTGCAGCAGGCTTCGGCAAGAATCTTTGCAGGGGAAGAAGCTTGTCGGTTCCTATGAAGAACTTGGAGCTATTTTTGAAAGAAGTGGCGACAATACCATCTGATAATTTGACAGTGAAGTGCACGTCCTTGATGGCACCAAATATCTCATCAATCTGTTTATCCAAAAGACGTAACATGAGTAGAGTCAGGGATAACTTTCTTAACTTTTCAAGCACACCATTTGCTCAACACGTAATATATAGTACATAGTACATGAATATATATATACATAATGACGGAAGATTAATAAGATATAAAAAAAAGACAACTGTGTGTGGTTTTACATCGTGCTAAACTATATTTTACATTCGCGATAGGCCATTCATACAACACAGAATACATATTTTATACGAAGCACACAGTCTTGGTAAAAATTGACTTTTCCTCAATCAAACGGATAGGAATATCACAAATAATATAAGGGAAAGGAAGAACAACTCAATGAACTCAGAAGTACGTACCTTTCCAATCTGAGACTTGTTCTCGAGGTATACGGGAGCGTTGAAATAAGGAATCATAGAGTTAGTGGACTTCAACACAAGATCACCTTCGCATGACTTCAACATCTCTCCAAGCTCAACAACCTGGTCTGGTGGGCCCTGGGGTGCAAAACTGCGGGCTCCACCGCGACCACCACGGCCACCGAAAGAACCACCACGACCACCTCTACCGCCACGGAAACTCATTATGTGCTATGTTTTCTTAGTTGGGGTTTGAAATACACGTACACGTGTATATATATATATATATATATATGTGTGTGTGTGTGTGTATTCAGAAACGGAAGAGATCTGTAAGCCTTGTATGGGTGTGTGTGTGGGTGTGTGTGTGGCTGTGTGTGTGTGTGTGTGTGTGTGTGTGTGTGTTTGTGTGTCTGCGCTGCATGACGCCGAAAGCGTTGCTGTGGGTCGTTTCCGAATGTGTGGTTTTGTGATGATTTAACGTGCACGTGTGGTCCCTTCAACAACCCATAGAAGACATTAAACCAGGACAACTCGTGGGACTTCTCGACTTCTTCACGCAACCTAAAACGTCTCGGTTTTCTCTCATAGAAGAGCTATCTATAATTTCGAAATCATTAGATAGTTCATCTATCTGATAAATATAAATCATGATACTCTTGCCCAAGAACCAAAATAACCACTAAGGGCCGAAAATAAATATTATATAAATAGAATAAATTCTTTTCTGGCCAATCTATCGGGTGTTCTAATTTTAGAATTGATGAGTCACCAGTGTTGCGTTAATGGCGCACACACACACAACACACAAACACTCACAACACACACAAACACACAACACAAACACAAACACAAACACACACACACACACACAGAATAGCACAATACAATCAATTCATGCACCCCCTTTCCCCTTAGTATATTGCCTCTAACTGTCGCTATCTGTTGTATACTTTTCTGGGTGTCTCATTCTTTCTTGCGTCAGCAATCTACGACGTATACTTGTTCCATTTAGGTACACATTTCAGTTTTCAGTTCGCCAAGCCAAGCCAAGCCAACACGTGGGTAACTGCGTCCATACATTGACAGATCCATCTTCCTTTTCAACGTTTCCAAACACACTTTATTGATAATCTCGACTATGCAACAACAACAAAATAGTCAATATGGTCGCCATTTCAGGCAGGCAACTTCAGGATTGGGATCACGCACACCCCTGTCCGGCCTTTTTACGCAGTCGCCGGACTGGACAAAGTTATTCTGGAGTGTTCTTATTGGTATGTCATATCCCCAGATGTGTACAGTTACAATCGCGTTTCTATTTTTAAAGGTATTAGTTGAAAATGCTGCGTGCATAGTCGAAAATTGCCGTGTTCATTTTGTCTGCACGACCTGAAATTCCACATTGGCGAAATGTATGCGTATTTGTTTGTTGTTCGTTTAGGAATACGTATTTTTCATTCACATATCCACTCAGAAGCCTTTATTTCAAGCAAATGTGGCCGATTTTCTATGATATTTGTGTTGCCTGTTAGTCTTGAACTTGTAGCTACTGTTTATCTGTAGTCTTTAAATCCTGGTTTTAGATTTGGTCGGCGCTGCCAGTTTTCTTATTCCTGGCTTTGGCGAGATGATAGACTTAATTTGGGCCCCAATCCAAACTTATCTTGTATCAAGTAAGCATAATTTTTACATCTTGTATTAAGCACCGGCTGACCAATTGATATTCTTCTTAATGTCGAGCATGCTTGCAATACTTTCATGTGGTTAATTTACAATGAGCTTATTCTTTTCACTTTATATTAACCCTGATGTTCTTTATGCAGCAATGTATGGTTTTGGCCCACTGACCGCACTGTCTTTCTTCGAAGAGATTTTGCCTGTAAGTGGATTATGTCTTTTTATTGTCAGTGGCGTGGAAAGTAGTATGTAGGTGCGCTGGATGTATTTTATATATTTGTAGTTTTGAAGGTATATAGTTTGCTGTAGACGTTGGAAATATGTATTCTTCATCACAAATAACTTATATATGTTTGCCTTCTTGTCCTTCGTAGGGCACTGATTTTATCCCGACAGCGACAATCGGATGGATTAGCCAACATACGAATATAGTACCATTCTTTAGGTATGATAGGTTTAACTCGTGGCATACTAAGCACGATTATTGATGGAAACATCTCTATAATTATACACAGGCCTTGTCATAATATATCAAGCTGACGCTACAGCACATGTGTATGTGACTAAATCCAATACGTCTGACTTTACAGTGAACGAATGAATGCAGCACGGAGACGCTAGAATTATACCGCTGATATTAGACATCTACTTGTTCGTACTTAAAACGTGATGATCATCGTATACTTTGAAGTGTGCTATAGATGTATAAATAATGACTTAGTTCTTAAGTTCTGAACATACAATGCAGTGCAGAGCGTGAAATACCGAATAAACTTGATACTTCTGAAATTCAGCTCGGTATAAAATATACCCTTGCTATTTTCCATAATTGATGTGCCAATCGTAAACTATTAGTACGTAGGATCACTGTCATACACAACTATTTCTTCAGGACATACTGTGTCCACGAATGTTCTATATACAACGGATAAAACGGTAACATTATTCACGAATAGTTAGACAAGATGTTGTAAACATATTTTCAACAATAAAGGCAGACGATCTAACAATATCCCTTCTGCTGTATTACAACTATATATTCAAAATTATTGCTACATGCTCGTATTATCCCTTTATTTTTAAGAAGCCCCGCTCCCATATGCATTCATGCAGTCACCCACATAAAACAATGGTAAATCGCGTAAATAAGATGTACATTGGCTTCCACGACGATAAAACAACACCACCAACTGCTTAAATGAACTCAGCAGTGAAGATCGTGCGAAGCCAGTTCTCAAGCTCTTTCTAGAAAACAAATCGCTTAATACAGACGTTTGGGGGCGCCCATCGTACTCTTAATGTTAAGAGACTTAATGTTCTGCCAGTTCTTCTTAAGCAGAGACAACAAGAAGTTGACGGCAAGGAAGATGTTCTGAACGGAGTCCTCACGTTCCATCTCAACATGGGCAATGGCCACACCAAGACAAAGAACCTTCTTCATCTGGAACTTGATGGTGGACTTAACCTCATCAACCTTGACAACCATATCATCGTGGGCAGTTAGAAGGGTGGGGAACTTACCGGCCTTGTTAAGACCAGGACCCAAGAGACGGGGAATCTGCTTGATCAAAGACTCGGATGCAAGGAAAGCATCGTGGGACTTGGCAAGCTTCTTGACGAGCTTCTTGTTCTTGTTCAACTTCTTGAGGTCATCGGCACTCATGTGAGGGATTCCGTTCTCTTTTGCCTTGTCACAATGGGCAGCATCTCCAAGGATACAGACTTTCATTCCAGGGCGAGGGATGAAGGGAAGCCTTATAGAGGCGCGTGATTGTATATAATTTACGAGGTAAGAACACAGTTGTTGTATATCAATGGGTCCTAACATAGGTGTAACTCATTTCTTAACCAACCACACACAATATTAAACAGGCTTCCAGACATAGCAGACAACAATTATGCACATACATGTGCGAGCAACAAGAATTTGAAGAAAGCACGCACTAGCGCACATGAATACATACTTGACAGTTCCAGAGAAACGCTTGTCACGCTGAGGGTCGTAGTTCTTAAGGCCGATCTGCAATTCGATGGTCTCACGGAAGTTACGCTTCTTCTCGGCGGACTCAGCTAGAATCTCATCGAGAGCATTCTCGACGGTCTCACGGGATAATTTACTCATATTGACAGCTTAACACGGGGCTTAGGGGTAAAAGAACGAGTGATTGTGTGTGCTTAGGTGTGTTATAGGAACGATGTGAGTGCCCTATGCTATGCGTTGAGTTGTGTGTGCCTGTGTGTTACTTTGTACGTTCCAGCATGTGTTCTCCTGGTTAATTGACCTATATAGTTTTCGAGTATGAAAAATGCTGGGGGTAACAGTAGTTCACGACATATATATCTCGTAATTATATTGCGACATTCATAACCTCTCAAACTGTACGTGAAAGGAATTTACGACATCACTACCTGGTACTTTACGACATTTCTCAGGACACGTTGGCAAACGAATTCAAGACCTGTTTAATTGTCTACTATTATATCACTGGTTAAGTTTCACCCCACTCAACTCACCACGAATTGCACACACAAAAACAACAAAACTACCAACGCGCACGAAAAAGGTTATACAAAGTGCAGCGTATGTGTCCTTAGCTTCACCATATGACCATTCGAAAGGTAAGAGTGTGATTGTATGTGCTCGAAAGTAGATTCTGAGGTCTTTTCCTCTTCAACGCGATGTGTTTATATGCAAATGTTTGTGATGATGACAAATTTTTATCACCGGAGACCTGGCCTTGACTTAATGGAATATGTGTGATTTGTTTGCGTGTTATTTGTTTGAGTGCCTCTGTGTGTTGTGTGTTAAAAGAATGTCCTGCACAATAACTGATTACCCTATTTTTTAAGTCATAGTCACTTTATGACGGTTTGAACTATGAGAGCTTAGCAAACAGCTGCTGTATTTGCTCACGTTGCGACTGATCATTTTCTGTGCTTTACGCTTCGTTTAAACGCATGCTAATATCATTTTTTGTATCTCTTGTACGTAGGATTATCAACAACGTTTGAACTAGCCAGTCAGGTCGATTCGTCATGGATTTCTCCATATGTCTTGTATCTCTGCCTTAATAAACTTTGTTTGCATAATCAAATCAGCAATGGTGTATTTATTTTGGCTAACCTTGTCTATATTATATTCTCAATTCCATCACTGTAAAGTGATAAACGAAATTCGTATGAACGCAAGTATGCGTAAAGCTCGCGGGCTCAATATTCAAGCAGCAACTGTCCATACGAGAAATTTATCAAGAGAATTCCACACTTTTGATTTAAACATACATATGGAGAGGGAATCTCAACCCCCTGATGGAACTAGTCTTACATAGGCTGTGTATTGAACATACTGTCGTTTCGTGTGGTAACGTAGTGTTGTAATAAAAAATCAGGAATCGACCAAAGTTGGTGCTAGTTTCAGTTTCAACAAGATTGCTTTCCATAAGTACCAGGTTTTGCTGAAGACAACTATTCTAATTTCGTTGGATTATTTATATAGTGCTCTTCCACAAAGAATCTACACATTCTTCTCGTTCCCGCTACCATTGTATGGGTGGGTACCTTATGGTACATCCGAGCTAATCATTGCATTTTGTTGTGGCTGAATTTCTTTCGCTTCTGGTACCTTAGGCTTGACGAACAAGGCTAATTTTCCGTCGCCATTGGCAAACTGTGAATCGTGTGATGAAATGCTTGTGTACGTTACTCGAACAATTACATGTCTGCTCCAACTAATCGCAGCATAAGGCCGTACAACATGCGTACTACGCATGTGCGACCTGCATTTTACCTTTGCATGTATCTACGGTACCTGTCGGACGTCAAACCTGCACTGTGTCATTAATAATGCTGTACATAAATGTACAACGAACAGTCGATATCATGAGACAGTATTTGCTCAAGTTTCCAATTTTTTGTTTTGCCATAAATGCTTGACAGGCAATGGTGTCATACAGTACAGAGCATTGTACATAGCAACCTCATCCGGCTCCAGTTCTAACACATACACATGATAAATTTTAAACACGAACAAGTACGTTTCATTGTTTGTCGAAACTCTCGACCCGCATTACTCTCGCATCGATACAGTGTACGTTTGCATGAAGCACAGTACGTACCTACAATATATATATGCTATTGGCGGTGTTGAATTGTTTTTGTTGGCCCTTGCCTTACAATCTGAATTGGGTATGTTTTCAACAACAGAATTTCTGGATTGTCGTCATTTCCTTGGTAAAAATCCAGCACGAATCGAAGTCGTACACCGCGCAGTTGTTCCGCAATGGCCATCTCCAGGCCGGCAATACCTTCATCGACGACAAAATCTTGCATCGCATCTGTTGGCATTTGTATGATTGTTTACATGTAACTTGGAGAGTGAGAGGGTGATAGGATGCTCTAGCGAACGTACGTGTGAGTGTGTACTATATGAGTGCGAGGTATGCAATTACATGTGTGACTATCTGAGCACGAGTTTTGCGAATTATATCAAGTGTGTATGGTCAGAAACATGCAGTTGAGACTTCGATGGAGTGGTACATTGCTAATGTAAACAACCATACAAAAGGATTTATTCATATGTTGTACGTGTTTGTTTGGTGCCGAATAGAATTCGTACGGATATGTGATCAGACTACATACAGGCTAGTGGAGTCCTGTAAAGAAACAATACTTAGTTGCATAATAAGCACATAGCACAGGCAGTAAAGCATGAGTAGGTATAAACATTCCATAGCTATCTGAGACTGGAGAGGGCTGTTAGTAACGATTCGTAGATACGAACTGAAATACAGAAGGAACCCATCTACAGGTGCATGAATATGCGTACGGGATGTTAACGTGATATATGGACGCTTACTTCGAGTCTCTACGTCGAACAATTCTCGCGGCATTGATTCCCTTATCCAGTTCAAAGGACCAGGGCCACACGCATCTCGAACCTGTGTTAAATGAATCTAAAAATGTGAGTGAAAACAAATACTAATAATGAAAATATGCCGATACATGTTTGCCAAACATTATGTGTCTGAATGCGCTGGTTTATTTGTTTGTCGCTGTATGCGCATGATTACAAGGATGGATATTTAATTGGATAGCGGACTATTGGGTAATATAACAAACAGCAATTCTGCTAAACCGTGAGTACCCGCCTCTTATTATCATTACAAATGCTCCGTGCGATGCGAAGAACACATGTGTATGCGTGTGATGCAAGAGGATGCAAAAGTATGAACGTGCAACGGGGCTTGTTCAGATTTGTGCGAATCGGGCGAATACTGCATACCGAACATCCACAAAGTAAAAGCTGTTGTTGTTCTATAGAAGGCGGTATCAGTACTTCGATGCTCGTGTCCTGGTCGAAATTCTGAACTGTCATAATCCAGAAAGGACCATTCCAGTCCTCTCCATCCCACCCTTTTGGCGTGGGTACACGAACATTGCCCTATTTGTATGAGCGAATGGTTGCGTATGTTGGGATACAGAGGTGTGTCAGTAAGCGCAAACATATATAAATATATAGTACCTGTTCATCTCTCCAACAGAAAAATAGCGTCTACTGGTGTCGTGTAGGATTTGGAGTATTGGATGAATCTAAATTACCAAACCAAACACTTCACAGATAAACATGCATATATTTGAAAATAGTACACAGACACACGTACATTCATACTCTACATAAACCTACGTATACACATACAAGCACGAACACATACGGTTTCGTTTTCCAAAATATCGGGATACACAGATGATATTGAGGTGGCCAAATGGTTAGCTGGGATTGGGACGTTCTGAACTTCTATTTTCCGTGACGTAGGATAAACAATGCCAGTGTCTGGTCTTGAGGCACGTTGAGCTATTTTTAATTCCAGACGAACAACGGTGCCACGTACAACGAACCTTTGGGTCTGTATGTGTGTTGTGTGCGTGTTTTGTTGTGTGAGTGTACCAAGAAATAGAACCGGTATTTTGTGGTAGTATGTCCTCAAACTTCACGATAGCGAAGGGTAATTTTATATTCTCCGGGTGAGAATATACATTGTATGAAGGTGCCGTATGCTATACCTCTCGGTACCGAAGCTTCCTTGCCGATACAATGACAGTATCGATCTCCGTGATGTCAAATCGCGGATTGTATTCGTCATCTGAACGACCTGCGCAATAGAACTCGTATCGATTGGGCAACGGCATAGGAATGTACGGGCCTCCGAAAAAACATCTGCTCACTAGTGCCTTTACGTGTATGAGTGTCATGTGTGTATATGCGTTTATCCATGTTAGTGTGAGATTGAGCATTGTCGCTGAAGGTGGGAATGATATGCATCTGCAAGTCTGTGTACGAAATTTGGTACAAGAAAATGTGTGTACTTGCGATTCGTATCGTTCGGTATATTTGGGCTTGAGTGTCTGTACGAGTTTGTCTATTGCGTAGTTGCCTTGTATGTGTATTCATGTGTGCGAGTGTATGAGCAAATATGATTGCATGTGCATGTATGGCCACATATGTTCGAGATTGGGTTACAATATATACGACTAAATCTAAGTATATCATCACTTGCACACAATCCGTATTACACCACTTGCTATCATCGTAACGTAAGGTTCACCGCTGTTTCTTTTTGGAAACTCGTACACCGTCTCTTTCATTTGTACATTTATAAACATATAAATACAGCATATATACTTTAATTTCCTCTTTGGCAGCCCACTCTATCACACGCCTCCCGTGTCTAGTTGAGAACACATCAACTGGGTCCATTGTACGTGTGTTTAGAGCATTTTCTAGATCGTCATTTCCCCGTTTATTTTTTCGTTTTCGTCGGTTGACCACACCTCCAGCACTTCCGTCGCCCCCACTCACCCCAGTCGGAGCATCTTCCTCTTTACTTTTATCGTGGTTCACCCCACTCGAATGTTCATAGTTGTCTTTATACTTTTTCATACCTACAAAAAAAAAAAATTAGAAATTGGACGTGATGTAAGCCAGGAATGAAGAGTTTGTGTACATGCATATTATATGGAGTTTGGCTATTTCTGTATCCGTTGGTTTGGTGCACTTCTCTATTTCGTCATAGGATTGTGTGAGTCATTTAAGCCCACCCTAGAGTAGAGCATGCTGCTAAACTGCACGATTTTACCCCTGCCAAAACACGAATATGTCATGCCGCATGACACCCCGGTAACACCTACCACAGCTGTTTCACATATCATTCACTGCAGCACTACATATGCATAAACGGTGTAAGATGTGTCCTCTAAATCCTATTCTTATCGCATGTACGCAAACATATAGTCTGTAAACACGGGTTTGTAATTAATGAATATATCATTGTACACCTGAATTAAGATTACATTGTAATACTGTGAGTACATCTGTATTATGCACGTTCCGAAGATCTTATTGACAATCGGTCAGAGATGATATGGACATGTACAGCCGGTGTTACACACAGATGAGAATGGTTTGGAGACATCTGATGCCACAGACGAAAAGCAGGCAATAATGTTTTGTGCTCACATATATTTTGAATGTGACTCTTGTACTCTTCTCGACTTAATGCTATCGTGATATACTACGTTCACAACTGCCCAAGAGAACACATATGCACATACGCACATACGCACAACGCACATACAAACGAACATGCACGAATTCACACATTTACACATTTACACATTTACACATACCGTTGCGTCGCATTGTACGCCTTCTGTTAGGATTATCAATGACATCCCCATCACTATCATGAGGTTGAAGTTCCGAATGTGCATGTGCCATACGCCGCGTGATCCTCTGGGTTATAGCAGGTGTAGGGCTAGATTCTTGGGCATGTTGTGGCTGGCTGCGAGTGCTCATACGAGAAGCAGGTGTGTCTGTACGTACACGTTGAGATTTGCGTATGCGCACACGCTTATCGGTGTGTATACGGGTTTGCTCGCCATCACGATCAATAGATGGAAGAATACGTCCCGACTGGGTGTGCTTGTGCCAAGGACCTTCGTGCAAATATATCTGTGTGTCCTTGGTGTTTGTGTGGTAACCACGAATGTGCAAGGTTTGCATGTTGATGTTTTCGCTCCTGCGCAGGGAACGTGCGTGTGTCAGTTTGTGTGTGTTTAAACACTCATACACAACAAATAAACGGAAACTATTCGGACATTGTGTGCACTCTTAACACAACACCAATTCAAAATCGAGCATGTCTACATACGCCAACCTACTAACATGCACATGCGCACACGCATGAACGACTTTACCTATATACACAAATGCAACTAACAATAATATTAATATCTATTCAATTTTGCATACCACATCCGCGACGCATAGTACTTCCCTTCATACAACACATTACGCCATACAGCAAAAACACGCACACACCAAATACATACACGTGTACATGGTAGACATATTCTCAATCACGAACGCATACTACAAAGACATACTATTCCTACGTCATGGCCATATACACTAATATATGCACATATGTAAGTACACATATACCGTATTTATACCTTGATGAATATTTAACACATCTCAATTTCGTGCAAACCAGTAGTTGCCCGGGCATTAACGTATGCCATACCTCTGGATTTGATAGCGCATACAATCGAATCGAAACAGTTTTAGTTGGCTGTACAGGGTGACGAATCTGGATCCATCGATACTGTGTTGTGAGTGGAAGAGCGTGTGTGTGAGGATGTGAGGGAAGCATGTGTCTGTGCACAAACATGATTGCGAGCTAGGCGTTTACGTATATACAAGTGCGAACGACGTGCCGATCTCACTCAGAAGATTGCTGTTGAAATCACAAATCGGATCGACATTCTTCGCACAGGCAGACAATTTGTTAAGATCGAAATACCCAACGAACATGTACACCCACATATATGTATATATGCAAGTGTACAGTATTTTCAACCAAGTTGTTTTACTTCGACAACGTATAATTCCATCGCACCAACACATATCATCACAAAGTGACATCAACACATATGCAATCCGCTACCTCACTCAGAGTGATGCTGTTATTGTTTGATCTACCAACAGTGATCAATTTGCGACCCACATACAGTACGATGCCAATCAAATCGATCATTGTTTCCTTCTCTTTGGGTTTACAACTGTCTGGCCACGCAAAATTATACTTCGCCATTGGAAATCGCTTCAGAAATTTTGCTTGAGAGGGTGCAGTATGAGAGTAGTCAAGGGTATAAATAACTAACTTATGTCTTGACATTTTCGTGCGTGTATATGTACACGTTTGTCAAAGTGTGTACATGTGGATATAATACATACACTTGTGGGTTTGCTTACGAACCAGTCTCACTTGTACAGTTTATCAAATGACCGAATGTGAGGCATTGCTTACCAAGCACTATACCGATGAATTTGCCCTAGACGGATGCATGCGTAAAGGTAGATGGCATACTATGGTATTCATTTACAAATCTCGTAGTTGTATGCACACAAGTCATGACCTGTATAATCCACACACCAGCTCACAATAAAAAGTTGATACATACTGATATTTTTTCTGGTAGGATCTGGTACTATCCGGCGAACAGTTGCCTTGGGATTTCTAGAGTTCACACTGACCTCTAACCCACACAACCCCTCATCGTCGTCAATTGGACTATTTAAAACAGGTTCAGGATTGTTATGAATGTACATGTGTATGTCGAGGCTCACGTCGATTTAAACTGATTTTCTTTGGTAGTTGATATTATACCTTGTGATGTATATATGTAGGAATAACTGTATACATGAACAGATGCATATGCATTTCACATACAAAGAAGCAATATATCACATACCCGTATATACATTTTAAGCGATATCCCTCAACGCAAACAACATCGCCAACATGAATGCCATTGTAGAATGCACAGCACGTTGTCTCCCACAAAACCACCCGGAATTTGGGTCTTGGTGCATCAGATCTTGCAGCAGGACGTTTAGCATCCACTGTGGACAGTGTGTATGAATGTGTGCATGTCAAAGTTGCGGTTCTTATATGTCTTCGTGTTTACCTACTGTTATTGTCCAGTGGGGCCGGAATGTATCGATGTATGGATATTCTTGCAAATAGTTGACGCAACCTGTTTCCCGGAGTGTCTGATGTTCTGTGAGACTCCAACATTCGTCTGACAAAGTTAAGAATCTTTCTAGTCTTGGTACACGTATATATGTGGCACGTGCGCGCATGTGTGACATTATGAAGAAATATTAAGGCCAAACATACATACACATGAACACGCACAAATTCACAAACTCATGTAACATCATGTTCAGACTACATGCATTTGCTCACAGTAGACAAGTACATACCTATAACAAGATGAGCCTGGACTGGCGCAGCTCTCGGTAAGTCGGAAATCCCTGTGTGGATGAGTCGGGACTTCGATATAACTCTCCCATATAGTGGTGGCAATTTACTACACAAATCATGTGAAATAAAAGGATGAATTCCAATTTACTGTTGCTTTGGTTCGCTCAGTACACTTCCCGTGTTGATGCAAGTTGTCCCGCTGAAACCCATGTAGATAGTTATCTCTTGATGATATGCTCAAGATTCATATGGTATAATATAGAGAAGACAAAATGCGACCTTTGCAATGCCCTCATAAAAAGCAATCTGTGTGTGCTGGAAACACTCCATATATCAAAAGCACGCCACAGACGAGTGCACGGGATGTTTTACATACACAAATGTATCTACATCATTTACTCCCAAGAAATACTCCGTGTTGTGCATAAGAATGAAAAAACCTATTTGACATATATAATCCCTGGATACAATAAACAAATCATATATGCACATGCTTGGTATTTTGTTCGTAATAGACGTCCAGTCTTAAATACGCACCTTTTGTTCGCAAGCTTCAAAATGTCCTCGTAATGTGTAATTTGTATGGATTGTGGGCGCTGTACCTCGCAAATATATACATGACAAAGTAAAACAGTACATTCAATGATAGAGCGTCGCCAAGTACTGTGTTATGATTTGCGGGAGGACCATTTTCATGTATACAACAAACATTCAAGAGTAATGGAAGTTGGAATGCATGAGAAAGAAAACCTAAACGCCCTCGTATTGCGCAACACGTATGTGCGGTGGACTCTGCCGTTCACAAACATACAAGCCACAATGTGCTACGATTCTAACCATCTATTGTGTTTTGGCTAGTTGAAGCATACAGTGCAATACAGAGGGGAAAAGAGTCATCTCGTTCAAGGATTATGGTGTACCACAATACAACGTTCGCTCACTAACATGCCATTTTTGTGTATACACATGTTTGTATTTGTGACGTTTGTATTATTAATGCAGTGTGCAGTGAGAAACCAACATACTGTTTCCTGGAGATGACGGGCCCAACGTGGATCGGTTGGTACAAAGTCAGTATTGTTTGCGAATGCGATATAGTATAGCCGAGATCCCAGCAACGGTGTGGCCATCCACAGCTGCTCATCGTTACTCAGCTGTTTCAGCATAGTCATTACATATACGCATGTACAAGTATGTATGTTTATATTTACAAATGCACGCAAATACATAGAAATGAATGTACGTATGTAGGTAATATTATTTGGTGTGGCATAGGTACTTCATCGATCCTAGTCCGGAAATATGAAGTGTATGCAACGTAGAGATCGAAATATAGTGAACCTAGTGCTCAATTAACGAAGTGTATGCAGCGTAGAATTCACAATATAGTACGCACATACACACAGGCCTATTAAGGACTGTTGAGGAGTAGTTTGTGATCAGTAATCAAGCCTAAATTCAACGAGTTCCTACTTGTTCATCAGTGACTACTGAACACATAATGTATTGCAAATATACATTCATTGTGTAGGTAGTCGTCAACATTATCATTGAACATGTCAATACAGGTGGACAAAAAACACACACAATGAATAAGTACATTTTTCAGAAGCAGATAAAATACATCTGATGGCACATGTGGCCTTTTTATTTTCGCCACTGCAAACATATCAAATACAATTGCATACTTACATATGAGGAGAGGCGTGAACAAAAGCATCTCTATATAAAAAGTCAGAAGTCAATCGGCTGTGTATTTTTGTAGCTCATGGGATAAATATGGAAGGTCTGTCTACATGCACAGACAAAAAAGTGATATACGATATAATCACAAACACACATACCTCCGACACAATCCTCACACATACTCCCTTGTTATCACTCATATATATATATATCTTGCATTCACATATACACACGTACTTTTTCACTCGTTTGTTCTTACCACTACCTCACTGACACAAACACACATATATATACCAATGATGAGTCGAAGCCAACCTTGTACCCTTGACCAAGAACTCGTAGACCCAGTATGATCATAACATTTGTTAGTTTGCTGCTATTTTTTTCGTCAGCTAGATAGAATTTTACCTCATTTATATGCACCAACGTACCAGCTCGAAGCTGATTCTTATACACTTGCTGGTATAAATCAGGAGATAGTACCGCTTTGATCTGTGTAAAACAAAAGCGATGGGTCATTCAGGTGCGTGGTATGTGCCAACATACAGATAATTTGCTTGCATATTTGCTCGTATAGCTCTGTAAAGAGAACACGTGCCTAGCTTATCTCTGTACAAATTCAAACAATGAACTGTATTTCTGTCGTAAATAACTCCTTGTGAATATAAATATACGTACAAAACCGTAACGTATACATTGGTAGGTATGCAAGACGACATGATGTATTTGTGAGTGCGCTAAGCACGTACAGAGTCTAATTCAATTGAGTTTCATAGACTTGTTGATTGTTGATACTCCAGCTAGCCTGGTTTTGATTTAATTTCATCACCGTGTTAAGATGTAAAAAAACGGCCATCAAACTGTTTGCACTTAGTAAACATGTGTTGTAATAGGTAGGAATATGCAACACATTTAAGGTGTGTATGTGTGCCGATGCACATCTCCTCCCTTTATTAGAATATCTAAGCTTTCAGGAGCAAATTATAGAGCTTGGGTTTGAGAACCAGTTTCTAGATAGATTATATATATATAGCTTTAGCACTTAGCTCACCCTGTTTTCAGTTGATGCTGTCTCGCATAATGTAATATCAAAGATATCGGGATTCTCTGACTCGAACGGTGTGGTTATAGCCTTATATACTAGTGGGTCTCGCAAATCTGTTAAATATGATATTTGTGAGTTCCTGGACGAGCATCATTTAAAACCATACAGAGATACTTGATAAGAGCAAAATGAGATTAAATGAAGAGTAAGAAACAAGTAGAGAACTATTATATTGTTCGTTCGTGTATATAAATGTGTATCTACAAACTACTGTATGGAGAATTCTATATACTGCACATGCAAGCCATGCAATTGTGTATTCGCACTAAAATCCAATACATCTGTGATATAATATGTATATATGTATATAATTACAAGTAAGTACATACATCTGTGAATATCTGCCACAACCACGCGGACCGGGAGACAATTCTCTTTCGACGTAATTTCCTGACACATTTCATGAATTGTTTCTATCGCATTAGGTGTAGGGGATAAAGCAGGGACCAAACGAACTTCTCGTTCCTCTTCCATGTCCACATGTACATCTACGGCTTTATCCATGTTCCCTAAAACTACAGTGTGTGTGTATGTATGTATGTGTGCGTATGTGTATGTATGTATGTATGTGTGTGTGTGTGTGTGTGTATGTGTATGTATGTGTATGTGTGTGTGTGTGTATGTGTGTTTGTGTCTGTTGTCTTATTAATTATTCCATTTGGCGCCAAAACATTGAAATTCCTGCGGAGATGAGACTTTGCAGCAACGAAAATTACACACACAAACGCATACACACATACTGCCGCCGAAAGGGGTGCCCGCGACTGTAATCGTTTATTGTACCGGTCGGCCCGTTTATTGGCGCATAGGTACACAATCACAGAAGTCATTTACATTCTGTCCCAAAGTGTTTTTACCTCTTATTTCACCTCTATATACGTATTTCCTTCCATATGCGGGAAATGGAAACCTCTAATGTAAAACAATCTGCCGCGCTCTCTCTGTAAACATCATGCGCGACATGCAAGGCCTACAAAGAGTTTGCAAGAAGTGCCGTGTTTCTATCCCTTGGTGAACATGTACCGCCGCATGTACCACGGAATATTGTGGTATACTAATACAGGCCTACTAAGTAATATAAGCTCGCTACAAGGAATTCCCATGAACAGCCAAGTCTGCTCGAATCACCCTTTTTGTATGCGCAGTGTCTGTTAGTGTCAAAGGTCAATCCTACCGTCTAGCTAGGTTGCCTAGGTGAAGTTTAAGCAGAACCAGATCTTATATCTAGCTATACATCCATCACAAGTGACCCAACATTATCACATATTCCTTGGATTTCTTGATCCTTCCTGAGAAAAGCATAACTTGTCATATGGAGAGAGAAGGACACGATTAATATTCGTTTATCCTTCTAAATAACCAGAACGGTGAAATGAGAATCCTCGACTTCTACTATAGTATATACAGCCATGTTTTCCTGCAGGCCTAGCAAAATAAAAACTCTGATATGTCAAAGTTCTCACCTTGTCACAATAAAAGGGAATCCTGCTAGTCAGACTCAAGGAAGTATCATGTTGTATATGGGTCTATTTTGTCGCATTGAGCTTCCCTGGTTAACAAATATATTTTGTATGCTAATGGCATGGCGAGGAATATTGTCTCCTTACGCAAATGTTTTTCGTACGGGATATACAGATAAATTGTTATTGGTTTTTTTGTGTCACAGTAATATAAAGTAAACAGATTCACATTACAATTCGATAGTTGGCTCCCAAGATGATGCTCAAAATTTGGGTGTCATGTACGTTGTACCTGTATGGGGAGTATCACATGAGCAATTTTCTTTTATTACTGAGCTAGTTCCGTGTATTTCCAGTGTTTACATTACTGCTATGTATACAGTCGTTATCGTGTTACTAGGGGAGGAGGGGTTTGAGGATTCTAGTCCAACTCTAACTGTTGAGAGAATCTGTGCAGGTTCATAGAATGAACGTTTCAACTGTGCAGTTTTCGGGGATGCACAGTTTTAATGCACATTGCAATGGGGACGGTTATTTTATACCAGACTTGTCGAGCTTTCTAGCACCATGTATTTCTCAATTGCCCACTCAAAAGCACTGCACTTTATCGAAAGACGGAATTAGATGACCTGTGCTGCAAAACAGTGTGGACTATATGGAAGTCCAAGCGCTACATGAGACGCAAGGGAACCTATGCTATGTAACCGTATGGACAACATGGAATACCTAACGGTACTCGACACACAAGGGAACCCATTAACGCTACGGGAGATTCAAGGGAACCCATTAAACGTTATGCTCTATTCGCATCTCCACACAGGGGACTTCGCGCTTAGACTGTATAAATACAGTGTAACAATTACAGCTGTATTTAGTACAATACTACCTCTCATAGCTGTCTATTGTGGCGATAGATCTGTGAACACCACTACCAAGCCATTAAACTGTATATTCACAGTACTAAATTCATTAAACTGTGTTTATACAGCTCTTTGGTTTTTTACCTACATTTCCTCACCCGCGCTGTAACGTTAATACGAACGCATGCCCATGCCACATACCATGCACACACACACCGTACACATATAGACACACAGACACGCACACACACACAGTCACAAACTCACTACACACAACACACTGCACGCAACACTGAACACATAATACACAACATACAACACACAACACACAACCACACCACACACAACCTCACCACACGCAACACACAACACACACGCAACACACAACACGCACGCAACACACAACACACACGTAACACACAAACACACGCGCGCGCGCGTACACAGTCGTGGTCGCACGGATGTACCACACTGTAAGTCTATAGCTGGTACGTATATGTATATAGGAATATCAATTTCCCTCTTTTTGTCACAAGAGTTTAGATTTTATTTTCGGTTTGTGTTGTGAATGCTATCGCACATGCTGGAGTAAGCATTCAAGTGGGAGCAAAGTGGAAGTACCAATTAAGAATGTTTACGACCGCAAAGTGGATATTTCGGAAAGTAACAGGCTACGTAGGACGGGATAGGGATGGACTAAGCAACAACAGTCATAATACTAGTAACAGTCGCCGATATAAAAGGCGAAGGAGCATGAACAGCCGTAGTAGAGATCGGTTTACACGCAGGTCGCGAAGCACAGATCGAGGCCGAGACCGAGATCGCGAGAAGGATAGGGAAAGAGAGCGAGAGAGAGACCGCGCGTCACGCCGACACAGTGTGACGAAACGGCGATCAGGAGGGTTGACTATGACTAGGCCGCCTCAGCCACCTAGGTATAGGGATTCAAGTCGGGAAGGAGACAGGGAGAGGGACATGGAGAGCCACGGCTACGGATATGCAAATGGATTCAGACGTAAGAACAGCAGGCAACGGTCCTTGTTGAATAGTGATCGTAGTGTTGGGCGTTCTGGTGGCCACAAACGTGTAAGGCGCGGAGATTATGCTGAGCATGACGGACGAAGCTACTATAGTGGTAGGGATGCAGACAGTACTAGTTTTTTTGAGAGATGCCGGTACACACCTAATAGGAGGTCACACTCACACTCACGCCAATCTGGTCACAACAACGTATTCAGAGGTGGAGGTGGGATCCGGGGAGGATCACGAAGAGGTCGTGAGAGAAGCAGCAGAGTTCGACGTGAAGACAACAGAGAGAGAAGCAGGAGGAGGAGGCGGGATTATATCACCAAGAGTAATAGACGCAACTATGGAGACGGGGGTGGGGATAGGGACGGTAGTGTAAAGAGAGGTAAGACCAGCAAACGGCAGCGTAAACAGTCATGTGACGATGAACAAGGTAGACTAATTGTCAAGATTGGCAGTCATCTCTACGGAAGTAGATATGAGATCTTGCGCGAATTGGGTGAAGGCACATTCGGAAAAGTGTTGGAGTGTTACGACAACGATTTGATGAAGAAGGTAGCTGTCAAGGTAATCAAAAACGTACCCAAATACAGAGACGCGGCAAAGATTGAGATCGATATCCTCGAAGCACTCACACGATATGATAAGAAACGAGACAGCGGCGTGATCCATATGCTGTCTTCGTTTGACTATCGCAACCACATTTGCATGGTATTCGACGTGTTGGGTGAGAATGTCTACGAGTTCATCAAAGACAATGGATACCGAGGAATGCCCTTCCATCAGGTGCAAGCCATGTCACAACAGCTATTGATGGCTGTCAAGTTCATACATTCCATTCGTCTCACCCATACAGACCTTAAACCGGAGAACATTTTGTTTGTTAATTCGCACGACTATAGTGAGCTAAAGTTACCCGCGAGTCGAATAAGTGAAGATAAGGATACGAAACCGAGGAGTGGCAAGCTTGACGACGACATTAAAGATGAAAGTAGGAGGGAAAGCGAGGAAGATACGAGTGAAGGTGAAGATAGATCGGAAAACATTGAAAAAGGATGTGAATCAGTGAAGGTATTGCATGACCCTAGCATACGGCTTATTGACTTTGGATCGGCTACATGGGAGGACCAACATCATACGGCTATAGTAGCCACCCGTCACTACCGCCCGCCTGAAGTTATACTGGAGTTAGGGTGGGCGTATCCGTGTGATATCTGGAGCGTCGGGTGTATTATGTTCGAGCTATATACAGGAGATGCACTGTTTCAGACCCATGACAGTTTAGAGCACTTGGCAATGATGGAGGTAATACTGGATAGGAAGATTCCTACCGATATGGTCAAGGGCACGAAGAAGGTGTGTGTGTTTATCTGTTGCTGATGTACTTTTGTATGCTTGTATAAATAATTAATATTGCGGATGTTTGCGCGAGTATTTAATTCGTGAAATTATGTGTAAGATGCTGATGTAAACTCGCACACATGACTTACTTGTCTATGGACTCAGCTGTGGTAGTTATATAGGAGTTCATTTCATATGATTCACATCCCGAAGAATACATGAGGGAAAGTTCTGCTGCTCGGATGTGATATGGCAGAACTTTCCCTCATGCATTCTTCGAGCAGGTATTTGTCTGTACTACAGGTGTTTGTTAATTCTATATTTCACGGAACCCTGCTCAGTGAGAGAGTATTGCATATGCTGTATAGTTTGATTTGTTTGTATACTGACAATTTCATTGACATGCTCACTCCAGGACAAATTGTTGGACAGCTCCCGTACCCGCATTGCTTGGCCGGAGAAGGCAGCTGACGAGAAGGCTGTCACGTATGTACATAGACAAGCTTTGTTTCTTTTATACAAATGTGTCGGTGTTTCTTATAAATATGTGTGTGTGTGCACATTATCACTGCGTATATTTCTGGGTGTGGTTTGTTGATAGATACATGCTTTATCTAGGTAACAGTTTTTGCTCTTATCATAAAGTTATGCTAATATTGACATAGTGAAAAAGATAAAATGATCGTACACACGTATAACAGATATGTCAAAGAGAACTGCCACCCGCTTCAAGAAATGATGCATGAGAAAACCGAAAAACATAGCCAGTTCCTGGACCTGATTCAGAAGATGTTAGAGTATAGACCAGAAGACAGGATTACGGCTTCCGAAGCCCTTAAACATCAATATTTTGATAGCGAGGCATAGGTCACGAGTAAAGTCCACAAGCAAATAGAGTTAGCTAGAGTGTTGTCTAAGAAAGATGTGTTCTCACTCTCAAGCACAACACTCTCACGGTAAACTCACACTCGTTAATATTGTAAGAGTATGAACAGAGCACAGTTAGATTGGTGTACACATATGTGCACTGTGCACTAAAGAACACGGTGATGAGTTATTTGGTGCGCCAATATGACCGAGTTCTACAACATAATGCAGGGAGATTCTCTCTCTCATACACACATAGATAAACATACATGCAGATGTACAATCACAATCAGATTTACAGTCGTGTAGTCATGTATGGCAATGTGTCGAGAAAGCAGAATCGGATATAACTCTCATATATCGATGGTGTGGATTTGCATGCATAAAAGTGATTAGTTTATGTGCTGACAAACAAAAGGAGTGGACAGGCACACACGTATAGTGTAAAGTACATACACACCCTGCATTTCACATACAATGAAACTAATACGAACATACAAGAGAAAATGTGCTTGCCCATTATAGTAGATGCTTCACGTTTATATGTAAATTGCTACATAGTCTGAAGTGTACACCCGCCATAAGTATAGCAGACACGATCCACTTATTCAGACACGTACATATCCACTGTATATACATTATATACACCTTTCTGTGTGTTTGCGTTATGCTGGTAACTCGGACGTTTTACATGAAGTCGCAGTAATCGAGCAATTGATATGAATTGATGTAGCTGTACACGCGTAATGTGTTTATATGTGTATGTAAATACGTTCGAATGTGTAACCACTAGTAGATTGCGTATGCTATAATATCACAAATGTGCAAAGATATGTGGTCTGTACGCAATTATGTAAGTTTCGTGTATATTGTGGAAGGCTCCAAGATAAGGAAGTCCTAACTTTCATGCTCATACTGCTAAAAACTCAGATACACCATCTACGTAATGGACATATGTTACAATCTATTTATTCGTAATATGTTTCGGTATATATTTTAGACAAAGTAAAGTGAGCGTGCATGTTTGAGAGTCTGCACGCGTGAATAACAAATAGGTCATGATCTGTTTTCTTTGTCTTCCAGTGCCAGTCGTACACCAAATAAGAGCAAATATGGTACGCGGTATGTATGTGTATTGTGTTGAAATACGACAGTTGAAATGGTCCATAGCGGAATTGTCGCACACTAATCGTGTTCGTGCTCTGCAGAAAAACTCAAGGCTATTACGTAACTTGTGTTTGTTGACGTATGCTACAAATACGCTTCTTGCCAGTTGTATTTTCTTTTTCTTTCTGAACGCCTTGGCATGTATATTATATTAGTACCGTAGTAGTGCATTCAAACCACTGGTGTTTGTTAGAGCTCCAAAGTGGGGGAGTGTGGGTTGACGAGGATAAAGGCATATCGATAAATTAACTTGGTTTTCGAAACGGTTTCACAATTCTGGGACGCGATCATAATGAATTTACTTGTACATGAGCTGGATGCTCTCATTAAGTTAAGTTGGGCTAAACACCCTACGCTCCAACACATCACCTTTCACATTGGTTCATCAATACTTCAACTTCTCTTTGTTTGCTATTAAACAGCACCATCTGAATGTCCTGAGGTGTTCGAGAGTTGAAGTACCTGTTCTTATCAGTATGTTCAACTGCTCTCTTTGTTTGGCACCATGTGAATGTCCGGAGGTGTTGGAGGATTGAAGTACCTATTCGCGTCCGTTTTACTTTCTTTCTAATCTACTAGTACATATTCATAACTATTTGCATAAATCTATTTATGGACGTTGAACACTTTGGCCAGGTCACTAAAGTCGTCTACCTGCTTTCCGTCTCTGATCACACGGCGTGCCAACGGGATCTTATCAAATAAATTCCACATTAAAACACCTACAACCTAGAAAAAAGAAAAATTATAATCTGATATAAGCTATTGAAAATCAATATGACCTGATGGCGTGAAGTTGCAAAAAGGAAGCAAGGAAGCAAGTCCCACAGTAATAACACCCAGGTATTAGTTCAGAGATAATTCACCATATGTCTACATGAACCGGATTGCTCTGGTAAACACGCCACACTAATATAACATGAAGAAAAGGTATACATGATGAAATATGCATACAGACGTACAAACAGAATGAAATCAAGATCGCAGGTTGCGTATATACAGGATAAGTACGAACTGGTGTGGGAATTTTCTATCACGTAAAGCGATGACAGTCGCCAAACTTATTCTATACCTTCTGACTTCAACGAGGAACAAAAGAGAACGGTCGTTGCACATACCCTTTTACTCGAACAAATAAAAGTTATGACATTCTTGTTGGTATTATCACAACGCGTGTATACTCCCATACCTGTTTGTTTCGTAGATAGAACACAACACCCTTCTGGTACTGTTCCGGTGCCTCGTCGTCCACGACTTGGACAAGTCCCCCCACATTATTCAAGGCATCCTGGGATTCCTCTTTCTTCTCGCCCGGTTTGGCCCACACTCCAACAGTATCCAATTCACTATCGATGATACCGATAGCTTCGTAACCTGAGTTTACAAACATAAGAGGTATAAAATTACCCAGTTTGTTCGCACATACGGGATATATGTTTGAAATACATGCGTACATGTTGTCTACACTTATATATAACAAACGTAGCTTGAAAGTAAAGCTTACCCTATACATGAAGGTTGGCAAATAGTGTGAGTGCGTGGTATCCATTATGTGTAGTTGCTACTATTGTAATCGATAAACTATCGACGCATTGTTAAATATATCTACGTGTACAGAAATGTATACTGTAAGTACGAAGAAGTGCGCAAAACGGACATACCAAGCTTGGGTCCAAGATCACCCCAGAACATAGACTGATGTGTGAATGGTTTGCGTTGGGTTGGGTTGGCCATGTTCTCACCAGCAAGACGTCCACTCACAACAGCATGATCGTGGTGTTCTACCACTCTCCGTCCCAGTGTGATATCGTGAAACGACGCACAGTCACCTGCCTGAGAGTTTATAAAACAATACGTGAAGAGCGTATGGATGTATATCTGTTTACAGCCACACACTATACTTAATATAGGCACAAACACCATGTTTGTAAGGCACACTTGAACACCATGAGCTACAATGGACACAGATACAACACAACTGCAACAGCAAACAAATGTATACACCCAAAACATATATAGAATGCATAATACGTATGATTCTATACAGTGTAAATATCTGCTTGTACTGTCGACTATGCGTCTAGACATTAACGCATACGTTCTGCCAATATATGTTATTTATCTTTCACAATCATTTAAGCAAATGATTTTTTAGATAAATATGAGTATATCACGTATGCATGGACACTTACAGCGTAAATATCGGCTCGTGCGGCTAACTCAGCATTTACTAGGATGCCACCGAAATTCTGGTCCACCTCGAGCTTCGCCTGCTTAGCCAGCTCTACATTCGGTTCTAGTCCAGCAGCAACAATCACATGATCAGCACTGAGTTCCTTTCCGTCTGACAACTATATTTGCAATGTACATTATTACATGTCAATTTTGTAGTGGTTCGTGTGTGTGTCCATGTGTGTTTGTGTGTCCATGTGTGTTTGTGTGTCCATGTGTGTATGGGCGCGCCTTTATGTGTAAGAGTGTAAGAATGTTACATGTGCTTGCTCTCTAGGATTCTTTGGTACAGCCATGTATGGGTCGTTTCTCTATCCAAAAACTACATCTATGATAGTGTTTGATTAGCTGATATTTCTAGGCCAACTTTGCAGTGAGCTTGACGTACAGTCAAATCATCATACTCTACAGATAGTCTACAATAAGATGTACATAAAACGCTCACTCGTTTTGTGTGCGCAATGTTCTTCTTTAGTGTTTGTGTGAGCGCAGAATTTCTTGTCTGCGTCGTTTTTGAGGACACTCGCACGCTTATGTTTTGAAACGACATATTTTGTATGTATTCGGTGCATCAACTATCTCCGTACCTTCAACACCACTTTGTCGCCAGATGTGGATACTGACTCAACAGTCACCGATGGTAGCACATTCACCTTCTCACTCCTCATGAAATCAGTTGTGCATGTACTTAGATACCTAGAAATACAGTATATATAAATGAAGGCTCAGTTATAACATAGCAGTTAAAAGTCACATATTGAACTGAAACGTGTCTTCATACTACATATAAGCGGGTATGTAGATACGTCTACGAATGGGTATGCAAACGTGTGCATCGTACGTATGAAGCATCTCGGGTCTAGCTTGCATTTATGTGCGAGTATGTATACACATGTGTTTGATGTGTGTAGTTATGTTTGTGTAGTTACGAATGAGCATTTTCTTGTATAGACAGATACTAGCACTTTCGGTTTAAACAAAACGAAACGCATGCATGCGTGTGCGTATGTGCATGCATACGTGGGAAGGACAAATCCCATATTGCCATGTTCCGGAAAGATCTGAGTGACAGTCATTCCACGTGAAGATCCGTTGTGAGCCAAAGCAATGGCTAACTCGGACCCAAGGAAGCCTCCACCCACCACAACCACAGATTTAGCCTCATTCGAAACCTTCTTCAGCCTTTTGTAATCCTCAATATTTCTGTAGAAGGATTATATTAACCACACAAGTTCATACAAAGACAGTATACGCGCATAAGTATAAGCGTACACATGTTGAGTTTACATAGACGTACAATGACTACACATGCGCACGAAAATATATATACACAAAAGCCTACATCCATGAAATTGCTCTTCTGCATACCCATATCTATACGTTCGTCACGTATAAAATATTGTTCGAGTGAAATTGAGATAATAATATACATCTGTACTGAGTTTTAAATAGTAATACACACAACCGATATCGTCTCCACCTATATATACAACACGCATCTTTTACCACACCTGAACAATGTAACATGGTTTTTGACATCGTCTGACGCATTTGCAATCTCCGGCACATTGCGCGGACTACCACCCGTGGCCAATAAAAGCTTTCCATATATCACCGTTTCGCCGTTGCTGAGAGAAATTTTCTTTAGCTTTGCGTCCAATTTCTCGACCTTGACACCACGCAGGAACGCCACCGCACCGCCCTCCTTGTCTTTCAAGTCAGAAGGAGACGATAGGAACTCAATTGGAGACGACGGTTGCAAATAAATGTTTCGATCCTTATGACTAATCTCTTTAAAGCTGATTCCATCAGTACCAGATGGACTGAACCATAGCTCCTTTGACAGCGGAGGACGCATATATGGCATCTCATTCTCCTCACCCACTAGTAGTATTTTTGCAGAGGGGTCTGCATCTAGGATAGCTTGCATGGCACTGAACGACGCAGTTCCAGCACCCACAAGCACATACGGCACAGTATGTGGTTCTGTGCTCTTGGGCGGCTCTGTGCTCTTGGGAAAGTCCATGTCAGCTACGTTGGTTTCTTCAGATGTGGGTGTTGGCGTTGATATGGTTGCATTTGTTTCCTTCGCTGGAGTTGACTTTCGGATAAGAGCATTGGCACTTGTGGTGGCGGTGTTGTGGGTGTATCCATAGAAACTCTTCGATGAGGTTATAGTCGCACCGGCCAAGAGGAGAGCTGAGCATATTCCTACGATCAACATGCGATGTCCTTCCATAACGTTTTGTGTATCGGTAGGTGGTTTGTACTGATACGCTCGGCGAGTGATAGAAAGTACATTAAAGCCCGGCGTTCTCGAACACTGTGTGGCAATTATTCCACGTCCATAACCTCGAACCAAAGGCAATGTGCCCTTAGGTACTACCCATGCCATTCTTCGTGTGCGTTTGTGTGCGTACGTTTGTGTGTGTATGTGTGTGTGTTCGTTAACTTCACTTTTGTATTTACGATTGTAAAAAGCATGTTGAACGGAGAGGGGAGGGTCTTTTGCAGAACTTTATGAGGCATTTAGAGGGGCCTTTTTTCTATGTTAGTGTCATGGAACATCATTTGAAACGGGGATGATGAGGGCCTTTTACAGGCATTAATAGGATATCTAAAGGGGTCTTTTTCTAACGATGTGTCAAACTGAACATGACTGGAAAAAAGGAAGGATGGGGGGCATTTTTCAGGGCCTAATTTTGCATTAAATGGGGCTTACACTGCACAAGTTTGCACATGCAGTTGTTTCAATGTTGGGCCTATATCATGTTTATTTTGTCTCTTTTGCCTGTGTTGTGCTTGTATACCTGTATCTCGTTGTTTCGGTAGTTGGCATACATCGATATCTGAGCATTGCCCGTATCCGTTTCTGTGTTATTACATGTGTATCTCAACTTTGCGTGTGTTGTCATTTTCATGACTGACTAGAGCGTACATTGCTTGGCATGTTAATCACAGTTTCTGATTTTGTGTAGAAATCACTTTTATCATAAATGTATCATCTATTACTTTTCTGTAGAATTTTTTGGTTCGTTTAAGGCCTGCGTTTAAAGTTCGAGTAGCTATCTGTGTGAATATGACTATCGGTGTTGACAAACGGTAATTGGTAAGCCTTGACTGTAAAATGTTTATGCAAGGAATTCTATCTACCACAGAGAACTCCAATGTTTGTGAAGTTAGGTAACTTTTAACGGCCATTCACCCTTCGCATGCTTGTCTAGATTCTTGCTCACTATTGATTATATCTTAATCGACGTTGAAATGAACTCCCATGATCATATTCTTTTTGTCAGAAGTGACTTGCACTTGAGAGGAGCACGGGTGTCGACAAGACATATTTTCAAGTATTTATTAAAGCTGTATTTTTTTGTAAAACAATTTCACTGTTGGTCGCCAGTATGAAGGAGTTCGTGACTATCACTCTTCTTGCTGGATAGATGAAGAGATGAGCACACCACATAACAAATTGGTAGTCATTTATTTCTTATTCTTTCATACTTCAACGATTTACATCTGTTTTACCCTTGGTCATTTTTATGAGGTGAAGTGGGGGAACAGGTGACATTCAGTTATATATCTGGTTAGTCTTTGGTACAGATACGAGCTGGCAATGCGTTGTTGCCTTACTAACAATTTAATTCATTGAAAGATATTAAAAACGATTTGGAAATCCCTTGAAGTAAGGACATCGAAGTGGCAATTGACACCGTCGAGTCTTGAAAGGGTGCAGTTTTGGGTGTTGTATTGTTCATTCCTTGATTCGGCTGGGATGTGTGGAACATAGACTCCAGCAATATATTCAAAATCTTCAGATAGTATTCATCAACAGGAGGATCGTCATCATTGCGACCCTAACATATTCTTGGCCACATTTGGCGAGTATGCGTCATACTTTCGCGTACCCCTCAATCTCATAAGATCGACAGAGAGGGAAGACATATCCGAGAATCCCTTAGCTGCTCTTTTACGAAAACTGGGAGCCCATTTCTTAAATTTCTGGCTATGCTCATTGAATCTTCTTGAATGCGTTCGAGAATTCTCTCGCGAAACCGTTCCCGATATAGTGACGTTAGAAACGGATATTTCGGTCATTGCATCCCATGATTCCATTGTATTATTATCGTCCTCCTCATCTGTATTTGTCATTGACATGGGAAATACGTGCAACTCATCTTCATGGAACTTATCTTCCTCTAGTGCTAACATACTACCACTATCTCTGCTTAGATGTGCCCCGTCCGTACCACCACAAATATTGTTGCGATTTGGTGAAGAAATTGAAGAAATTGTATTCGGGGCCATACTAGAGCACTTCCTCTCTGGTATGTTGACACTCTTACTTCTCAAGGCAACTGGCTTGCTTAGTTTTATACCCTTCACGGGCTTCGAAGGCTTCGTCGGTGTGACGTTTGTGCCAACAGTAACGAATCCCGATGACGGCCCCGAACTACAGCTGTACTCATTCACTGACAGAGTTCTGTTGGACCTAATATCAACAACATCTCCAGTACCAAGGCTACAACTCCGTGTGATTGACCGAAATAACCTGGAAAGTCCTTGTGACGGTGTACTGAGTGGTAGTGATTTCATTCGTCTAGTTGACGGAGGTATATACGCACTCACAGTGTTTCTTCTCTGTAGCGGTAGCAGCGGGGGCGAACAAGTCACCGGCGCTGAAGAGTGGAAGGGCGTGACCGTCGATTTGATATCCCTGATGACAGTATCCACTACATCAATATTAGAAGTATTATATGCAGAACGCCACCATTGAATGTATAATTTGAGTAACTTTTGATATTTGCCGGATTGGTTTGAAGGAGAAAATCTGGCCAAATGTGAGTGATATCGATACGCTCGTCGTTGAGCTTTTGCAAACGAGTCATCCATAATCTCGCCTCCAAGTCTGCAGATATCCTCTGCTTTGTTTATATTCACCTTGGCGGGACGAGTGCCTAGACGTTTGCACAGTTCTACCATAATTTGGAGCTCGCGATTCAAAACTACAAGCGCAGACAAACCGGACTTCCTCCTCATCGGGTACCCGAAAATATCAACGGTGTAGACGGATGATTCCTTCATACCACTTCTGGTGTTAGCATTCTCAAAAAGTCGACCACTTTGTTTAACACTCGGCATGGATCCGGGGTCTGATTTCCGGCGCACACGGCCGGTAGAAGCTTTGCCATCATTTCGAACAGTAAAATATTCAACAATGCCGCTCAAGTAAGACTCCTGACTCCCACCAGACTTCTTACGTATTTCCAATGCGTAGTTATTGTTCTCTCCATTGCCTTGGTACTTGCTCGAGCTGCCACTGCCGTTGCCACTGCCACTGCCACTGCCGTTGCCACTGCCACTGCCACTGCCACTGCCACTGCCTCTTCCACTTACGCTGTTTTGCGTATAGTTGTCCGTGTAGGACGATGTTTGACCATTACGTACCTTTGTAGAAGCATCATGGAACTGCCGACAGTTCTCCGTTGGAGATGAGGCAATTCCTTTGCCTTCCGCAAAAGGTCGTCCAACCGAATACTCCGTAATACCCCCTCTGGCAGTCGTCATTAGATGTCCGTTATATGTGCGATGAAAAGCTTGCGCTACGCTATACAAAGTCTAGTCTCTACCGTGTAGTACAATGACCCATCCGTACTTGCTATTGCGAAGAGGGTATTCTAGATAAAACTAACATGCATCTACATTTAAGCCGATGCCGTTTTGAGTGATGTATGTATGATGTTCGGTGTTACCTTTTAACAAACCCGAGTGCTATATAATATTCCAAAATAATAGTAATAAGACTAAACCCCACTTATTTTTGTAGGAGCTTAGGGGGGAGGGGGCGGAGCGGCGTATGGGTCATGGAAATAGTTGCCTACTGGACCAGATTGAGACTGGCAAATGGAGAGAAGAGTGAATCAAGTTATTCATTCATTCATTCCTTCCTTCCTTCCCATTCATTAGAGAGAGTTCGTCATAAACCTTGCAGTTAAACCGCTGATACGCAAGCAATGGATCACCAAAGTTTATTTATATTATTATTATACATCAACAGTGCAATGATGTGATAAGTGTGAGTGATAAAAGTGTGAGTGAGTGAGTGAGTGAGTGAGTGAGGGGGTAACCTGAGTTGAGATTGTGTTGGTTATATGTGTGTGTGGGTATATATGTATGGGTGGGTGATGTTTTTTTCTCTCGTGTAATATCTGTTTTTTTTTCACCGATATGGTTGGTCGAAATCACCAAAACGTATCAAATTCGTTCTTCAATATGGCCGGTCGGACTCACCAATGGGGCTAAACCCAGGACGTGACATTCGGGTGGTTAAGAAATATTAATGGAGTGAGAACGGACGCAGCGGACGATACAGTTAAGGAACCTTTGTTACGTGGTAAAGGAATTCGTTACACGTAAAAATGGACAACAGACAGATGGCTACTATTTTTAGACGGGTTTTGTGTACGCTCCTGCATTGGCCCATGAACGACACTCTCGGAGCTGTGGAGTTCTAGTAGGCATCTACGTTTGGATTGGTCTCTGGAATAATATTTATTACTCCAGAACTCTTTCTATTCAGAATGTTTTATTCAAATCGATTTCTATGACTCCGTTTTATTGTCATAGGTTTTACCTACCCACACTGTGCGACATGGTATTTGTCGTTAATTATTGGGTTACTCCCGCATAAGCCAACATGTTTAGCCCAGTCGAACTTCCCAAATGGTATGCGACACATCTTATGTCGTAAATACATTGTTTATTCGGGCGGTAACCCGTAACCGGTATTCGGTTGGTACGCTTTAATTTCTATGCCACCGATAATGTGATCGTTATTAAAAATGACGCAAAGCCAGTGCTCAATGATCTGCTTTAGAACAGTGAGACAACAGAGAGACACCACAAACGACACACACGCACACACAACACACATAAGCAGAGAGAGAGAGAATCACGAGAGAGAGAGTTGTGTGTGAGAGGAGATATGTGAGAAGAGATATGGGAGTTGTACATTGCCCCACACACAATGAACTGTCCTATCACACACATACGCACAGTGGAGGAGAGGAAACAAAAAACGACAACAAAAATCTTAAAGACGTCCGTGTGGACGACGACGACGACGACGACGACGACGACGATGAGAACGACGACTGAAAACGGAACATCAGTTATGGCCTTGAGCAGAGAGTGTGCAGTATACCATAAAACGACCGAGATTTAAAATGCGCACATTCAACGAAGGCTAGAATGTAAATATGCCCTTCCATAATCTTCTCTGTTGCTCTCGTTCAGTTTTATAGCTGCGTGTAATTTTTGCTTCAACCGTAACAATAGGTTCCAAGGAAACCTTTTAGGGCAACAACTGCGAGTTGAACCTGTAGACGTCAGTAGATAAGGGTTAAAGAAATTCCAACCAATTATGCTTGTCGTTGTGGTTAGCAAATACCCAGCTGAGACAGCGATCCGACAAATTCGGTCGAAAGATTACATTGCTCTTCATGCAGAGTCGAGAGATGTGCAAGCGCATGTAACATGACTCGATAGAAGTTGGCATTGTACTGGATAATGTGGCACGTAGTAAATTTATCAACGATCTGATCACAATCCGAAAGCAATGGATACATGGTAAGTCTGCTATTATCAACGGAGAGAGATGTAGCGTGCCAAGTCGAAAGAGTCGCACATGAATAATATTCGACATATTACTTGACCATACATCTACGCGTTCGATCTGTCTACGCGTTATAGTAGTACTTATCCCGCCATGAATTATATAAAATGTATATAAGCACGTGCAGTTCTTAAATTATGTCATAATTATGTCCGTGCAATACTCATAGTCGTGCTGTGCTTACATTCTTGCAATGCTCATGCTCCTGTATTGCTCATATTCGTGCTAGGAGCCATAGAACATAAAAGTCACGATGCTTTTGTGCCACTAGCGAACACTTCCTGTCGTATTCGATAGACGCACTTGTGATTAAGATGAAAGCTTTATTTATGGAGGCATTGGAGCCTAAAGGTTTAGTGCTTTCGCTAGAGAAACTCCATATAGTGACGTGAATGCATCGAGTTTCTTCTACACATTTGCTTGCGTCCATATGCATATGCTACCCATAGTACATGCTAGCCCCCAACCTTTTCAAACCACAACACTGTCGTTGGTTGCAGTTGCTCTCTCTTGCATGTCCACAAGAGCGTGAGCTTCACTTACATATACGTATATGCTCAGCACTATCATGTCGGTACACTTGTCCTTATGATTGGCTCACCTTGGTCGTCTATATGGATTATCTGACGAAACAAATTAGGACGGGTAAATCGTAACATAAAACGGGTGGCATAAACCGATTTCGCTACATTTACCTTGGGAGAAATGTATTCAATAAATTCGGTTAATAGTATAATAAAAGGACATTGCAACTAAGCAGGGGAAGGATCAATGGTCCCAATTGGTGAGCAGGGCATGTGTGTGTATAAGTTGAAGAAGTAGTTTAATTGCACAAGAACACTTTTTTATTAGCGCACAAACACACTTTTGCTTCTGACCTCAGACTATATCACAAACAGTCGCCTCAACTAACCATCGCGATATGAATCATTGATCCGTAAGTCAATACATTGGAAGTACTTAGCAGGTAGCTTGACGAGATAGAGTTGCTGGTGTAAGTGCCAAGCAACGAAGCGAATGAACCTTCTACATTCTCGGCAGACTCACAACGCACTTCAACATGAACGCGTGGAATCGTACTGAAGCATGGGTGTTGGTGTAAGTGTAGCATATACATCGACCGGGCCTTCTCTTCGCTGTGGTTACTATAGCCAACCTGTTTGCTTATATAAATAGAGAACACTATTCTCTGACGCTACCACTTTCGGTAACACGGTCAAAATGTGGGACAATCTAAGGCCGGTTCTATTTCCTAACACTCACTGCACTTATGAACTCGGTATCTTCCCTGATCGATCACTCGCCTCTATTACATACTATCGGAGAACAATTGTTCGCCTCCAAATTGTGACGAGCTGCTTACAAAACCCCTTCATCAATCTCTTCTGGAGGCTACGTGAAAAGTCATTCAGTTGGGAACGATACCCACTCAGCTACTACATATCCCCATATCTTTCTTATGTTGTCATTTTACATCATTCAGTGACCGCCATATCTTCACCCTTAGCCCAACGCTCATCCTGCTCTTCATTGACCTTCATAACCTCTCCATCAGCGCCCGATACGTTATCTTCGGGTAAGTTGGGAACATTTTTTTGAATTACAGCAACAATTTCCTCCCAGCCGTCACCCTCAAATCGCTCTTCGACTTCCTCGACCATCTACAAACAAAAGTAATACGCCGGTTTCTCTTGTTAGGAATAGGCGTATGTCAAATTAAATTGTAGAGGCGTGGCCATGTACAATGTAACAATTATTGATATAAAACTGAAATGGAGATTTGTGAACAAATATATCAAATCCAATTGTGAATATGTATCACGTGGTGTATATGTACATGAATGTAGCACTGAGAAGATGTAGGATACACACCACGTGTATCTCGACCTCTTTTTGTGGTAGATTGTTCACAATTTGTAGCTTTTCGACCTTGGTGAGATTGAATGGTGCCAAGTCTTTGGTTAAGTTCTTGATAGTCGTAGCTGTATGATACTTTGATTCTGAGTCCTTCATATAATTGCCCACCTATGTTGAATCAAAATTAAAATTAGAGATAAATATTAAAACACGCGAGTACATGGTGGGAAGTACGTAGTAGTGACAATAAAACGATCATTCAACTAAGAGTCTGTCGCACTGCTCCATGCTCTATGTTGTTTAGTCTAAACACAGACACATGTATATAGAAATATACTGTATAGCGGCGACATATACCCCACATGTTCGTCATCACAAACAGATGCAAACCATACATACATTTGTGCGAAGATGAGAGTGCTCTACTCAGGTTCTACTCAAAATTTACTTTGATCTCATTTCTGATATAGTATCTACACTATTCAGATGTTACATTATCATTGACTATATCTCTTTTTTTACTTACGTACGTACGCTAATTAAAGAATACCACAATATCTAAAAGTGTACATAGCCTACCGCATAACAGAGCGTGCTCATATCACGTAGTCCGGGAACTATCAGATTTGGTTCTCCACGCTTGCCCTTTGACTGATTCTCTTTCTTTTTACACCATTTAAGGTCATCTTTGATCACTTGATGCACTTCCCAGTTAGTCAAAAGCAAGTGCTCGGCATCAACGCTAAATTTCAAAAATGTATTATGCATAAGGTACAATCAACACCACAGCATTTGTAGGCAATAAAATGTTCAAGTTTTGTAGTGGTGTATGGTGTATGAATCAAAGTGTTACTTAAGGTATAATACTCATAAAATTTCAAGAAGTCACTCAAAAGTACTCTCAGAGAAATATGCGCAGTGTACCAGACTACTGTATTATAGTGGAACAATATCAAACACAGCAATGCACCAAGTTGGTAGTCTATTCAGCCAGATATATGATAAAGTAGGTATGTCGTTCATCAAGACAACTATAAACCCATTGATGGGCCACAGAGAGGTTATGTTGGTTTTGTAAGCCTTTTGAGGACAGTTACCAATGAAGAACACATCTAACAACTTACACGTCCAATGTTATCGCAAAGACACTTACACTTCCATTCTAGCGTCCTTTAAAAGTCCAAAGATGCCGGTGAGATGTTGCGTAAATTGCTGTATTATACCTCTGCCCGCAAGACGGAGGGAGCAGTAAGTGTGCGCTGTTGAGTATGCAACTGTGGTGTGTGGTGTGCGTGTTGTGTATGTGTGTGTGTGTGTGTGTGTGTGTGTGTGTGTGTGTGTGTGTGTGTGTGTGTGCACCTGCACATGTGTCAAATGACAGTAATTCAAATCATTTTTATTTGAAATACACACACACACAACACAACACACACACACACACAAACACACACACATGTATATATACATATATATATAATGTGTATAAGCACTTGTGTATAGACTGGCATTGCACATTCTTGTCTAAGATTGTGCTCCTACGGATTGAATCAATCTCAACTTTTCTTTTCTCCCTCCCTGTTTTTCTTCCCTTTATGTATGTTGTATATACATGTATGAGCGGTGAAAGTATCCAATTTTACCTGCTTGGTTTATATTAAATTTCGGACGGTTATGTTGTAGGTGTAGATGAGCCGTAAGCCTCTGATTCAATACGAGGTACTCAGAAGTATTACGTTTGAATATGCGTCACTTAGTGCGCTGTAAATGTAATTGTGTTCAGTATTGTATGCTGTTACCCTCTGTATCAAACGAACTTGCGTTGTGGATGGTAGATGTTCTTTCGAGAAACACTAGATACAAGGCAAATCTGAACGTCGACTGATCTATTGTAAACTCTGTCCCCCGTTAGATGGAGCATTTTTCGTTGCTTAACCAGTAAGCAAGAAGCGTGAGTTATTCATTGACATCACTTTGACATTGCTTATGTGCTCCGTTGGTATTAGGTACTATTTGTGGAGGACACTGCGGTCTACAATTGACTCATGGTCTCATTTGAAGAAGTTATGTGCGGGATGCTTAACGACATAAAGTACCTTTGAACTGTCCCCATTTTGAGACTTCTTGAACTTGCCTTGCCACTTTTATGGTGAATTCTCTTTTACAGAATACATACCCGTTAAGTACTTAAAACCGAAAGAGAAAAGAACATGAGTGGATTCCATTTTTAAAACGGATAATTATAATCTTCGACATGAAATCCAAGACTGATTATAGTTATATTTCATTTTCAAGAACACGTCATATACCTGAGTGATGAAAACTTTTTTGTTGACGGCACATACATGTCTCGTATATTTACATTTCTTTATTTTATAACGGCGATCCAACGCCTACTGTACAGAGACGAAGCAAACGAATCACTATCTTATACAGCTACAAGCGGCCGTTCACTTCCAACTCGTTGTTTGTCACCTAAATCGACACTGGTTATAGCCCCATTGCTAGAGGCTATATTTGTACATTACATTCGTGGAATCCTAATATTCCAGCAGAAAATTGAAGAGAGGCTAAAACCTTGACATACGCTCCTACCATACCGACTACATGTTTGTCCACTCGATGTGGATGTAATCATATCCAACATTAACAAAACCATACACAGTAAAGCTACCATTGACCTTTGAGTCGGACGAAGATTACTTCAAATCCCAACAAATTAAAACAAACGTAAACTTCACACGTTTGTCGAATTGCGTGCAAGACATCTGTCTAGGTGAGCATTGATGCGGTTTTCCAGAATCCCGTCATCACCACAGTTCGGACAAGCCACCTTATTAGACACAGTAGCATGTGGATTGGAAACTCTCGGATTCTGGACAACAGGTATCATTGGGGATGCAGATACCCTTTCAAATAGAGTCGAAGTATCGGTCTCCATGGTCAACACAACATCAGAGTCCTCGTTGCTAGCAGACGGCAGATTTCTTGACCTTTTCGCAGAATATTTCTCTGCTGCCAGCCTACTTGCCTTTGCACGCTTGTAGGCCTTTCGCATATCTCTTTTTACTCGAATATAGCGCCACACATGCGCTATGAAATTGACGAGCAGATACGCAAACACTACCATTGTGCCAATAGAAATCACGAAGTCTAGCCAAGTAGCGTCACCAGGTGAGAGTAAGACATTTACATCGTTTGGATTCTCCGACATGATGTTACCTAGGCTTTCTCTGATGTATTACTCCACTATGTATGTATCAGTCAGAAATCGGCGTGCAGTATATAAGATCTTCGTATATATGGCGCACTCGAAATCGACCCAATGTGGTGTGGTACAACTGCAACGCAGAATATTACCCAACACCGCACGTGGAACTAATTTATTACACTCTGTCCTATTGAAGAGTATACCCAACTTCTGTTATACAAAGTCACCCTGACTACACACGGAGGTGTTAAGGAAAGGTTATTATCGAGGGTATAGTAAAAGTAGCACAGTTGCAGTGAGCCTATATGTGTGTAATGTATGTGTAAGTCAAATCTTAAGATTGCACAGAATTTGCGTACCTCATTCAATGATATTAAGCATGTCTGAATAATATATACATTTTGATTGAATATATGTCTCATTTCTCTAAAAACCATTAATATTGGTGTGAACATAAATTGCGTATCTAACACTTTTGAATGAATATTTTATATTATTCAATATGAGGGATGTATTTATTTTCTTCTGTATATACGACCACAAAACCTGACAAGTATGAGTGAGTGAATGAAGTGTACAAGAGACAACGAAGGACAACATGAAGAACCGAACTTGGAACAGACACACATACCTTCTCCAGTCGCATGACGAGCTGGTCGCGTTCTGTAGCGCTTTCAAATTCAAACAAACGGTCGTGAGAGTCGGCAGAGGGATCTACAACAAACAGTAGACCAACAGAAGTAGTGCAATAATTACGTGCTACAACTGCATAGGCGATTGATTTGCTGTTACAGATTTGAGTAACGGTAGTTTTTATCTTTTTTGGGGGCGGGGTGGTTCCAGACACACCATTCTTCGTGAAGATCTCTCTCATGAATGTATATGACTAATTACTGACTACTGACTCATGCGTAGGTATTTAGGCCAGTTCACCCGAAAAGTTCGATAAACAACCCAAGTGAAATGGATGCAATATATAGGATACGAGCATAGAAATCGGTGCAAGCTGCTAGATGACCATAACCATAATATCATTTGGGATCCAAATCCGCACCTCATAACAAACGTAACGTACCACTATATTATAATCGATAGTACGTATGTCGCTATGGATTATCACGAAAAAGTTTAATACAAGATATATCAGCATATAGTTCTGTTTCAACTTGCCTGTCATACCCTTGATGTTGAGAATTTTCTTAACCATAAATAAAGTCTTAAACTACAAGATGTTATGTATTTTACTTGCTTGTTTTGACAAGCAAGTTAACCTTGCCCTACGATAGGACAGTTAGTTATTTATCGTCGCATATGAATAGCACAAACATACTTACGACGCATATATATGTTCCGGAAATAACAGAATCACATACAACAGTAAGACGACTTGATATTTACAAGAGACTTGAAAACTTTTGATATAGATGTCGATGCTTACGAGTGTGCATTGATGATACACGAGAACACAGTCTCTTGTCTCGAACTTGTTAGTATTCCAACGAAGTCAGTTCTTTCTGGGTACATTGTTTTCAGAGTCAATAACACTTTATGATTTGAGCCATTAAACTTGTGGTTCAGTCATATTGGCACAAGTACACCTATTTATCATGTAGTTTATACACTATAGCTCAGCCCTGTGGGATCGTTATCTCTATACGTTCACAAGGTTTGTTTGAGTTCATATTAATATTAAATTCATCTGAGGTTTGATCAAGTTCATATTGATATTGAAGTTCATTTTATACCTGTCTTTCGTATCAATCCATATTAATTTCAAGTTTCATTATAAACTAAGTTTTAGTGTAAGTCCATATTAATTTCAAGATCATTTTAAACTAATTTTTAATGTGTTGGGGTCTAAAACAGAAACCTTTTCATGTTTGTTCTATTTATAGTATCACCGTGGCCCTTCGCACGTGTTGTCGGGTCATATTATAATACCACACACACACACACGCGAACACAGACACACATACAGAGACACACTCACTCACTCACACACGCACACGTACACACATATACACGCTTGAAAAACAAAGAATTGCGCTCAACCAAGCGCATACATATATATATATATATATATCAATATGGTCGCAAGAAAGAAGGTGGTCGTAGAGGCCGTGGCCGAAAGTGGTAGTGATTCAGATGCATCTATCTCCGAGATGTTGGGTTTGGGAGGCGATGAAGTAGATTCAGATGCGGTTGAAGGTCCAGGTGACAGTGACAATGAGGATGAGTTAGCTAATGATAATGAAGAGATTGACGAGGCTGATGACGATCAGTTACGTTTGATGTTTGCGGCCGGCCAACTTGACCAGACTGTTAGCATGGGAACCAAACCTGGCAAAGTTGCTCGTGAGCCCTACCTCAATGTGGTGAGTTGTGTTCCCATTTTTATGTCGTATGTACTGTATGTAATACGGTGGTGAGCGGGATCGATGTGGCATAATATTGCATTGTATAGTACAGGGTTGTGTATTATACACGCACTTTTTCTCTGTACCTTCGTTTTGTGCTGTGGCTTGTTGCGAAGGAACCGTCAACATATAATTTATCCGTCCGTGAAGAATCTCTTGCATCACACCTAAACACGGTATACAGTCTTTGGTGTATACTGAGTATACATGATTAGGTCTGCGTATGTGTATGTAGGTGTGCATGGACCATATTCACAACGTGATGAATGTACGTTTTATTTATGTGTTTATATGTTCGTATCTGCGTTTCTAGATTTTTGTATTCATATCAACCATGTTACGTATATATAGTGAATTATCAACGACGTGACAAACTGATAGAAATATACAACAAATTATTTCCAGATATTCTGGCATACTTGTTTCGTTTCGTTTCTGTTGCGTTGCATGTTACGTTTGCATTGGTGCTGTTTGCTTATGCTAAGCTTTATGCCGCTACATTGGTTCTGAACAATGTGCCGGCGTATTGACTTCCATTTGCGGGCAATTCATAGTTGGCTCGTCTAATCACTCACGTTCGAAAATCACCTGTTTGAGTTGCTTTTATGTATTTGTGGAAAATACTCGTGTTCTTCCTTATCTCATCCCAAATGTCGATTACGTACTCAAAAATCAGGCCGGGCTTGAACAACGGTTGGCCGACATTAAGTACCCTGCGGATATGCACTGGGTGCAGCGCATGGACGTCACATCATCTGAACCGATTGTGATTGAAAATATTGACGATGACACTGAGCGTGAACTTGCATTGTAAGTAGTACAATGGTGATTTCGATATATCCTCTACTCGTATGTGTCATGTATGCGTACTAAGCAGACGGGTAGTCGTTTTTACTAGTTGTGCATGGCATATTCCATATGAGGAGTCTTGCAAGTATAGGAACTTTTCTGTTATTACGTCGCGAAGGACCTTGTATATGTGTATAGCGAGTCCGGTACATCAGCATTGACATAAGAACTCATTCACTGACTCATACACACTCTCGTAGCAAATATATACGTATGTGCTTGTGTATACGCGGCTTTCAAAGTCGACGTTTGGTTACGAGTATGTTTTGTATATGTACACGTGATTCAAAAAACTTCAATGTCTTTGTTTGAGTTGTAGTACCTATGTAGAGATAAAATCTAGACAACTCGAACATAGATACACTAGTCTCAAACACGCACGTAAACCACTCACAGTATATGCATATATGTATACACCGCACTCTACAGCTATAAGCAGGCTCTTGAGGCAGCAGGCATTGCTCGCACGCGATTGATTGTGAATGAAGTTCCTGTTGATCGACCAGTGGACTATTTTGCTGAGATGGTAAAGAGTGACGAGCACATGAAGCGTGTGCGCTTGAAGCTGATTGAGGAGAGAGAGAACCTCGAGAAGTCACAGAATGCGAAGAGACAACGTGAACTTAAGAAATTTGGCAAGGAGATTGAAAAGCAGGTACGAACAATATTCAGAACGCACCGGTTTGTTGTAGGTTATATCTTCGACGTCGTATGTTCAAGCTGCCCTTGGTTAATAGGAAATATAGCCCATCATCAGTAGTAACCAATGACTATTCTGCAAGTACATACTTAACTTCGTCCGTGCAACTCAACTTTTCGACCCAAATCTTTAATAGTTTGTTTGGAAGAAGACGGACTAAATATGAGTATAGATCGACTTTCATATGCATTGTGTGAATATACGTGCGTACATATATTGTCGAACTTTTGAAACATATGTGTGTAGACTGCATGAGCGTTGATAATTTATGAAAATTTGGCTGTGTACATTACTTGGGGATTTACAGTAGAAGATAAAGAGAGACATATGCATACCCATACCACCAGAGCTTTCACGTTGTGAATGAATATGGATCTCGTTCACATCGTACTCCCTTGTTCATCGCACGTTTCCGTTTGTTTGTTTGCTTGTTTATGATTTTTGTACTGTTTTTGAATCCATTAGGTGTCATTACATACAAATGTTTAACGATTTTCATGTGTTTACCATTATTTTATTAGGTGCTTGATGGTAGAAACAAGCAGAAGAAAGAGGACCTAGAATCCATCAAGAAGCTGAGAAAATCACGCAAGAATGCTGTTGGAAACAACGAGGAAGAGAACGAAGATATTTTCAACGTCAGCGTAGAGAATGATGCTAACAATAGGAAGAGGAAGGGTGAAGAAAAAGATAGCACTGGCGGGTTTAAAAGATCGAAACCCAGTTTCAAGAAACAGCAGAATGATGCCAAATTTGGATACGGCGGTAGCAAGAGACACGCAAAATCTAACACACGAGAAAGCACAGACGAGTCCGGTTTTAACCCGAAGAAGATGAAGCAGCCGATGAAGGGAATGCCTAAAAAGGTACGGTTGTTTGTATTTGTGTGTGTATATGTCTACTCATGTATACCTATACGATGACATCGGTGAGGATCATAGGAATTCTTGAATAGATTAATGATGTACATTTGTAGTACAACCATACACCAGGTTTCATTTCATTAACATCACTTTTTTATTCACTTGCAGGGTGGGAAGAAATCTCGACCTGGCAAGGCTCGCAGGAACAAAAACTGAACATTTCCCTTCACTTGTAAAGAGATCGGCACATCTGGTTAGACGTACACAAAATCGGACATTTGACCGACACATTTAGATTCTAATGTACATTCAAAATTTCGAATCTTTCCGTACATAAAAATAAACTCGTTAACGCAACAAAAGATCCACGCGTCGACTGAATGTTTATTGAATTATCTCCATTGCGAGCACATAAAACAGCAAGCCTGAATGGGCATAAAACAGTATCGCAATGACCAAGTATGGTTCAGATCAGCTCATGTTTCAATATTGGTTCTAGAGAGTCCTTGCTTTTGCGTATGTGTGCAGTGTGTATATGATAATGAAGCAGACCAGTCCGAATATTCTACATATAAGTAAAGAATAGATTATGTCTCACTATCCCGTCACGAGACGTTTCTTATTGCTCGTACAGGATAATTATGAATGAATTATAATTAAGGCAAAAGTGCGCCAAGACTGCCATAGTCATTGTATATGTTCACAACGTGCCCAACCGAATTTGTGTATTGCACGTCTTCAGGTCGTAGACGAGAGAGAAAACCAATCCAGCAATGTATGCGTAGTTCAAGCTGTAATCTATCTTCCGAACGACGTGCTTATGTAGAGAACTGTATAAATTAAGAAGATTATACAAACTTACAGTTCAAAGAGTAATTCTACTTTCTGATCGAATCGATAATTTGGCAGCTAAACATGATCTAATAACTGCAAGTACAGCTTGCATATTTCTATGTAGGACTTACGTTAACAACAATTCACTAAGAGAAATAGTGAATCATATATGGGTATATATATACATCCAAGCAACGACGCAGATATATTTACACCTGCCATACATACACCTACGTAGATACATATATATCAAGACTTACCATTGTTTCCTCTAATAAAAGCATCACCATATGTACTTCGTAGTTGTCCATTCACGTATTCTTCGGTTTGTTCTAAGGCGATGTTCATGTAACCATCCAAACAAGTCAGTACACCTACAGTACAGTGTTATAAAATCGGGGAGGGAAATGAGGATGAGCTTGTACGACATCAAGTCAGCATCTAAGAAAGTATAAGTATATTTCTACAGTTACAGTTAGCTAGAAAATTCCGAGCTGATCATATATGCTTTTGGAGGAAGGAGCGACTACTGTACGCTTATATTACACATTACGATACTACATAATATGGATACTATGGCACAGATAAGAAAACTCGATGAAACATATAAAACTAGAGATTCAGATGTCAGGTGTACAATATCCGTCTGAGTTGATATCAGTGGAAATCTTGGAATAAACAAGGGGGTAGGTGATTTGAGACAAAACTATTCTTAATGCCAATATAAAATCACTGGGTAGCTATCACTTTCGCCTTAAGGGAGTGTAGATTACTAGCAGTGACTAATTTTACATCTTACGAGGCAGCAGTGAAAATTTCCATTTGTATATACACATCAACTTATGTGAATTCATATTCAGCAGAGATGTTTACGAAAGGGATGGATGTGCTCATCAATATGAAAGTTAACTTGTAATCAGAAACATGTGTTCAAGTCTTTGCGAGCACGTGCTGTATTGCATGTGAAGTCATGCATTGTAAAATGTGGAGTCATATATATAGAACTGTGTGCGCAGATGTGGCAAGCTTCCGGTAGCTTCTATACATATTTCGAAGTATTTCTTGCACGTATTGCCATGCCACTCGGCTCAATAGGCACATATAAGATGAACAGAAGATTGAATGCGTCGTGAAGATTGTCCTCACTCATTATTTAAATTGATATGAGACTATAGGTGGATTTGATAATTATCGACATTCTACATTGGTGCTTTGCTTGTATTGTACAGAGAAATAGCACTGATGGGTATGCATACCTAATGAATGCATAATTATAGCGTCTTTGTAATCAAACAATTAGTTTTTTATCGAACAATATTGCAACTACACGTTTACAGTATAAAGTACCTTTGAAATCGGCACCACTGTTAAGCTTAACAACGACGGGTTTGCCAACAATGTCTTTCAGAAAGTCATTCGGTGTAGTTTTAGAAGTCATGATTGCTTTAGATGTACGTAGCTTGCACGGTGTGTATGCCTTTCTATAAGAAGTACGTGCACGTTTAAATATGCAAACCAGGCGAAAGGGTTTGATTGACTGAGAGAGAGAGAGAGAGAGAGGTGTGTGTGTGTGTGTGTGTGTGTGTTCGTGTGTGTGTGTGTGTGTGTGTGTTTGTGTGTTTGTGTGTGTGGGTGGAGGTCTAAAAGTGTTGCTGAGAAGACCCCTAAAAAGGCCCCGTATTGGAAAACAAATTACCCCGGAAAAGAGGAGGCTCTGCAGCCCACGCGGAGTTTTAAGAAAATTTCTAATTATTGGTTTTGGAGTTATTTTGGTTGAGTTTATTGGTAGTCCTTTGTACTGCGGTCGATTTGGTTTCGGGAATAGAGAGATTTGGAGCACACCGCAATTCCACTTTTTTGGTGACAGAAAGTACCAACAACAAAACAAATTTGGATCATTAATAGTTCCAAAACTGAAGAATTAGGTCAGAAAGTGTAATCATTTTAGGAACTATTTAAGCCCATTAAAACACCCCATATTGTGAAGCATTTGGCCTCAAAGGCAATAACTGTTGCAAATGCATCACATGGCGAGTGTTTCGTACAGGCACACAAACGCATACACAAACACACACACGAGCTGTAACTACACATCCATACACATCTACACATCTACACAAATACAGTTACTCGGATACACACACACCTGCACAATAAATATGCCGTATGAATGTCGCGTGCGAGGATTGCGCACGTACAGTGTTCGTAGGTAGTGGTATGGCTACTATGAATGCACAGTAAGTACTGTTGCTGTACCACAGACACTATAAATATGCGACTTCCGGATGTCGTGTACGGAATGTTGCGGTACACCCCCAAAACGAAGTCTCGTCTGTTTCTTGGCTTCGTGCGGCATCGATGCACACTTTCTATGCCCAAGAGGAACCCAACATTGAGAAGTGCAGTACATGTTCATGTTGATTATTCCCATCGACGCCCGCTTGAGTCTAGAAATGTATTTTCCTTGTCGTGTCCCCCTCGTGGCTTATCTACTCATGCATCCGTATCAAAGACCAATGTAGGAGTACAAGATACCCTGGTTGAGGCATACAATGTACTGAAGAAATCCCAAACGCACCTAAACGGAAAAAGAATCAGTGCTCGCTCTAATGTTGATCCCTTGGCAGTGAAGGCGTTTATAGACAGTAGAGCTATGGACGGAGGTATGCGTTTGGGGAATGGTAGTGGTATTAGTCGGGGGTTGATGCATATATACGTACATGGGAATCTGTATGTGGAGATTTATGCATGTTATTTTGGTAATACTAGTGAGTTTTTCTAAATGAGGAAAGTACAAGCACATACTGTGCATCCTGTAAATACTCTCTCAACCTCCGTATGCCATATTGACAATCATCTGCAACCATTCACGCCTGTACTCTCCATAATCCACATTTATACTGGCATCCACACCTATTATAGTACACAAAGTCTCACAAATAGTCACATTTTTCACAACAGATTCCTTGACTGCGTCTGCTAAAGCCTCCAAGTCCCTAGCTATGCATCTTGCAAAGGCTACGAGCTCGCAAAAAAAAGTGGCCTGGAGAAGATGTCTCGATTTACTGGAAAAATGGCGAAGTACGATAAGTTTTCGCAACGATATGTTTTCGCATATATTTATATATGTACTGAGTTGGCAAGTATGGCATGACCCGTGTGTGCCCCGTATAACAAACATGTTGATGTGAATACTCTGAGACTTCGTCCTGGCGTGTTTAGTCTCAGTCCTTCCCTCTTTCGGTGCACGTGTCCCTTGATGATGATAAAGGCCAGAGTTGTTTTTCAAGTTCTCATGAATTTGTATATATGAGTACCAGTACCAGTGTCGTAATGGAATACTTTATGCAACCCACATATAACGTCGTACACTCTCATGTTTCTATCTGCAGCGAAAAACAGTGGTCTAGGCTTAAACGTAGTTAATTATACACATGCTATGAAAGCGTGCGCAGTCGCAGGACGTTATAAAGAAGCGAAGGAGATCTTGGAAACGATGAGAAATGAAGGGCACACGCCGAATCAGGTACATCCACCTTGAATATCTCACATCATTCCTATGTAATATATCTAGACGACGTATGAACATCTCATGCCTGCCAAAATTTCGTGAAGGTGCGAGTATGTACGCGAACGTCTTTACGTGTTTATGTCACAAACGACCACTACGTCATACTCACGGATATATGTTTACCTCCCCGACGCTCCAAAAAATATAAATCACACTTTCTTGTCAGATGACCTATAATACTCTGATGAGTGCTTATGAGAAAGCTGGCAAGGGTGAGGAGGCGATACGCCTGTTCAACTGGATGAAAACCGCTGGAATACCTGTATCTGCTGTTACATACAATACCTGCATTAGCGCAGCTTTCGGTGTGCAAAGGTATAAATTTATGTATGGACCAGATATATTTGTACACATTTGTGTATAAAGAAGTATGAATTTACCCCCGTACACACCACACCAAATGCGAAGCGATCTGTTTGCGGTACGTTGATGTGTGCAATGAAGATACAGAGTGTATTAGTGGCATTACACGTATCGTTTCATACGTATGAGTTTATAACGGTATGTGAGGATGATTGCACATATAATATTTGCCAGTTCACAAACAACATACATATGGACGCGTATGGCAATTTTTTGTAAGGACCGGAAGGTTGTTTTTGTGCACCAACATGCATGAGTGTGGTGTCGTTTTTATGGCAACTCCTATCGAAATTCCACTCATTTCTTATACCCAATTGGAAGATATACCCGTATGTACACGCCTGCGTCTTTTCTTGGAAAAATACATTCACTCTAACTAAACTCCACTCACATGGACAATTACAGGGTGCGGCTTGCCGAAACACTACTCTCTCAGATGTGGTCTTTGGACGGTATGTATTAAGTTTACGCAATACACGAGATATTTGTGGATCCATGTGTGAGCATACATTATATATGTGAAGTTTCCATCTATGCCCGTGAAAGCAAAGAACGATATAGGGTGACGATAAACCTAGTATCAGGACACTCAAAAACCGCGAACGGCACCTAGCACCAGCCCACACACATGTAAAAACTTGGCTGTTGTCATTACAGCTAATGTTTGTGCGAGTGTAACCTCCTCACTCAATACCTGGTCACTCGGTCTACCGCGACCAGACCGGGAATGCCCCGCAACCAAACTGCGGCTACCGTTAAAGTTAACAACCGCCTTGTTCAGGTAGAGCACCGCTTGTCTGACCACGTGCTACTATGTAAGATGGTACGATTTAACACAAAAGAGTACAGAAAAACAGCACGTTTCTTTGCGTAGGAACTAGCGCGTACGCATGGGTATATCTCCTGATACACCGAATAGATAAAAAAGTTCGGAGTACGAAGAGAGTGTAAATGGGAGTGTGCATATATTGTACGTTTCCATCTGTCCATATGTCAAGCATAGATATGACAATTGCTCGGGTGGTGTTAAAACTAAACTCAAGTGACTGTTCATGTTTGTGATATATGCATTTGGTGGATTGAATCGAGCATTTTGCACCTCTTTGCTCCTTCTCTATTGTCTCTATTTCTTTCTGTTTGTTGTGTCTGGAGGTTTCGGCTTGTTTGGCTTAAGACCCCCGCCTTCCGAGCAAAGGCCCTATGCGACATATTTGGTGCTGCATCAGTGGTGATGAAGTAGTAGTATATTTCCTGGTGATAAGAGAATGTCGCTAGTGGTATATTAGTACAATACCTGGTGATACGCAATCAAAACTCAACAGTAATGCGGTTTTGCCGCACTTGGCCTATCTGTCCTCATATATCCAACTTTTTCTTTGCCCGTATACATGTGCAGTATTCATATGTAGCCAAGGGTAGTGGAATAGGGGTTGTGAAGGCAGTGGGGCGTGACTATGGTGGGTGGGCGAGGGGGTTGGCTCGCAAAGTGTTCGTTTGTCGGGGAGCTAATGTCTGTACATCATCCAACAGTAATCCGACTATATCGTTCTATTGTATCGTGTCTATATATATACGTGCTTGTTTATGAGAGGTAAAGGTAAATGATGCTGTAATGTTCAATCGGTTTAAAATTTCGTATTCTTGTTGCACACCCTTGTATGGTATATGGTGCATGTACGTGGGTTTGTACAGGAGAATCGCCTGTACTCCCGAACACTATCACCTTCAATGCAGTTATAACTGGATATGGGCAGGTGGGGGATTGGCAGAAGGCGTTGTCTACATTCAAACATATGCCCAAGATCAAAATACCATACAATAACACAACATATAACAATATGCTGCATGTATTGGCAAACAATGGACGTTTAAACGAGATGGAGAATGTTTATAACTCGTGGATCAGTATTGGGGGCGCAGGGGCTGGACCTGTGATACCGTTAAAGTTTGCTCATGCTGCCATGCCTTCACAGGCGGGGAAAACTGTAAAAGCTGAGGAGCCTGATACACTTCCGGACGTAAATGAAAAAACCGGAAGAACGACGAAGAAAACTATTCCTGCCCCACGCACAGATGAAACTGTTGTTCTCCCAACTATACAAAAAATGATGAAGCTTGGCATGAAATTGTTTAAATCAGAACATGGACACGTTGCTGATATCAAAACATACAACATAGTAATGAATGGTTACGCTAATGCTGGACGCGTTGATGTAGTCATGTATATAATGGATCAACTCAAGAGTATTAATAGCCGTCAGGGAATGCTTTATCGGCCGAATGAAGTCACATACAACACATGCATAAAGGCTTGTGGTAAAAAAAGGTACCCCCCACCCGTTACCTGAGTGTATGCGTGCATGTGAATTTTGTGATTGTTTGAGAAGATGTTATCATATCTTGACCATGGCTTTCCTAAATGGTCTACTAAGAAATAAGGCAGTGCATCGAGTCATTATATACAGTTGGGTTATGGGAGATTCTGTTATGATTGCATAACCTTTTCGCTGTAAAACGTTTGTGTTTACTTGCTTGTATAATTATTTGAAGATGGGCGTATTTGAAGATGGGCGTATTTGAGTGAGTGAGTGAGTGTGAGTGTGTGAGTGAGTGTGTGAGTGAGTGTGTGAGTGAGTGTGTGTAGTTGTTTGCCTTAAAAGAAATTTTGTGGTTGCTTTGTCTGTCCCTTGGATCGCACTCAGCCGTTGTCGTCCGTGAGCATTTGTAGTACTGGGGAATGTACATGTTTTGAATTATACAATAGTATGCATTTTCTACACATGCCCCTGTTTCCATGTCCAGACACAGGAACAAGCATCTCACTCCTTATATATCGTTTACTTGTACAAAGGGATTGGAGAACTGCAGTGTTGCTTCTGAATGAAATGCGCACTCACCCCAGCTTGTCCCCTACGATACACTCTTATAATTCTGTACTTGATGTAAGTGAGAATAGATGAACTATATGTAGATGTGTGTGAGTGTGAGTGTGATATTGGGTGTTTGCTTGTGGACATGCATGTATGAAGTCTACGTTGGTTTGAGCTACCATTGAATAATTGCTCATGCAACAAAACATGCGCCAAATGTGTTTCTATCAGTTGGCGAGTGCTTCCCCTGCACACAGTAAATGTGATACCCAGTATAGCACACACTCACTTAAAGCGCACATATCATATATTTAGTACACAGCCTCACATGCATGCACTATGTGTGTTGGTGTTCCGGAATTTTGTATGTACTTGACTTCCCTAGCTCTGCGGTTATTTTTACATCTATCTTCCTATTCAGTACATGAGCTACACACAATGGGTCTCATATATATAAACAGCATATGCGGCAAAACGCTACAAGCTGATCATTCGCACATAACTAGTTCTGAAGAACACAATCCCTTCACCTGTATTATTACAAACCTTCATCAACGGCGTATGTGTGTAAATTGCACTACAGAATTAAGAGCTATCCCATGTATTTCAAATCGATGGGGGTTTTAAGCATCTCACGGCTCAACTCTCTATTGTACCCACTACGACGTTACAGGTATGTGTATCCTGCAGTGTAGTACATAAGGTCAGGGCGACTGCTGCGCAACTACTGACGGAGCGACTCTCACCACATATCATCTCATCCAATATAACCAATGTTCTTTGGAAATTCCATACACTGCGTATGTGGGAAGCAAGTAGGAGTTGGTTCCGACATCTTCACCTAAGCCGTCCACTACCTATAACTGGAAATCAATTGGTGATGGGTACAAATCTGCAGTGCAGGGAAAATTTTGAAACTCACTTTTATATCGTGGTACATACGATGTGCAGAGCTGCAAAACATCGCCAGGCGGTCACGCTTTTTGACGAGATTGTACGTGTACATCACGAACAAGCACAATTACGAAAAAAGGAAAGCCAGAAAATAATTGCTGCCGTACCTAATCCTAGATCTACATCTACATGTGCGGAAGCAGTCCCACCATCAACACAGTATATGAATGTACAAACGCTGCAGGACACATCAAATGTGGAGCCAGTAGTAGGCTTTGCCGAGTGTTCCTCAATGCAAACTAATGAACATCCTATGGATCATACCCAACGTCCTGAACGTCCGCTTCCTTCTGATTCGACATTATCACGCAAGCCTGTTGCAGGCTACGGGATATTGGATACGACGCACTGGTTAATTACTGAGCAATCGTTGAATGCTGTGGCCGGGGCTATGGCTTTGTCTGGCAGGGCAGAGGATGCATTGGACTTGTTTGACAATCGTAGGCCTAAGGTTTGTGCGCCTGCAAGGCCATCGCTATACACAATGAATACAATTATTCAGTGCTTGGGCGAAGAGGGCAAGTGGCGACGGGCAGAGAAGGTAAAATCTTGTCGTGTGGAGTATTATAATATGGATATATGTTTGATATATGTTTATGGTATGTATTGTCTAGCTTACTGTATACGTTTTGCTCAAATCATTTTTGCAATCGTCTCAGGTGTTCCAAGGATTATCAGATCACGGGCTTGTGGTGGACTCCAGGATGTACAATACAATGATGGAAGTATACGCCTGCAATGGTCAAGTCAAACGAATGACCGACCTTATGCGTCAAATTGAGACTTTATATATGGCCAGCGGTGGCAACAAGGATATTCAACAAAGAACCACCCATATAAATTCACACACACGCGCACATACCAGCGGCACATTGAATGATGAGGTCAACGCAGGTGTACTAATCGCACCCAACCAAGACATGTTTGTGACCTTGTTCCGCGGTGTTGGAAGCAGTGCGCGAACAAAGAAGTCCATAGTTAAAGGTTTGGCCGTATCTAATTTGAACACTGAATGGAGGAGAATGCGACGCCTGGGAGTAAGTGCAAATGAGTCCATCTACGTAGCTCTGTTTGATGCACTCGCCTCCACAGCGTCCGATCTCGCATTGCTGGGCAACGTGATTACCGACATGGGTGGAGTATTGCCCAAACCTACATATATTAATAAGAGTTTGGACAAAATCACGTACTCGATCAATAACACGAAGATGCATGTTGACGAGAATCAGCGTGTGGAACAAAAGCACTTGCAACGCATACAGGAACAACACTTTCAAGCTGTACTGACGTATGTGAAAGAGATGTGTCAAGAGGATAAGAGAAGTTTGTTTGTAACTGACCGTCTTATCCTTTCTATTCTGGACAATTGTAAATCAGATGTACAACGAATGGCCGTACGTACAATTTTGAAGGAGACTTTAATCACTCGTATCCCCAAGTGATCACACTTGTTTCGTGTAAGACGGACCTACAGTAATGCACACTCATCGTGAACAAAACGTAGAACGGAAGGTTCTCGTTAAATACATATTAGCCCGACAGTTCAATGCAGTTATGTTATGTTCTAGGTATCCGAATATCGAGGAACATGGGTCGATGCAAATAAAGGATTGTAAGGTACGTGCACTTTCGTGATAAGCATCCATCTCGAGAGGGGTGGGTCACACCAGCATAAGTAAATATTAGTAAGAAATCATTACCAAGAATTGAATAAATATTTATATACCGGGCTCACAACCTGAAGATGGAGCTGTTCTCGCAGATAAACCTCCATCCGAGGAAGCTTTAATCAGTAACCCTGATTGTGATGTATAGGCACGCTTTTATTTACTTTCATAATTGTGAACTCTATACTATACACCCTCCGCTCTGAGTCTAAACGCGGTGGTTGCACTTTTGTCACTTCCACCACGCACAATGTTTATGAACCTGTCCCGTATACTCTGATATGTCACTTGTATGAAAGATGCTCGGCGATTTCCAAACCTGGAATTGCTATTATTGTCCCCATAGTCGCTAAACATCATCCTCCTTGACGAGGCATTCGTATCAAACATTGCACTGTCGTCAACCATCGTATCATTCAGTATGAAGTCAGGTCTATGAGGTAAATTTTGCGTATGCGAAATGTGTGTGTCCGTACAGATTGCTTCATTGTACGTGCCTGTTTGCGTTCTTCTTTCTGGGTTTCCGTGTTTCTCGTCAGCGGACAGGTGTGTGAATACAGGCGTGTGGTCCATAATTCGAGAAATTGTAAGCTCGGCCGTAACATTGAGGGCAAGGTTGAACACCATTAGCACAAGTAGCTGTGAGAATGTGTGCAGGTGTGTGTTTGTGTATGTAGTATGTGTTGCGTATGAGAGTATGTGCGATAAACAAAGCAATGTATGTGACGAGTAGCGGAAAGGGAAATATCAATAGTGCAAATACATTGTACAATTTCAAGAAGTCGGTAATTTTGTCAATACTTGAGTCTGTCCAAACTTTTGCTATTAGTACTTTTCTTAAAAATACACATGCGCACGCCGGCGTATATATATATATATATATACGTGCTTGTCTAAACGATACAGTTGTTGTGAACGAGCACATAAAAACATGCATATGCACCTTAAAACGAAACAAAACTTGTATACAGTCATCTTGGTTGATCGACCATCTGTCCAAAACACAACACACACTCGTGCACACGAAAATGTTGATTGTCAACAAAAAGATACAAACGCACATACAAGAATTCTGAAATTCATTGGAAAGATATTGTGTCCGTTTTGGGAATGGTACTTCTCGACATCTGGGCCGGCGTTGGAAGGTGCGTATAGGCCCATCTCCATCAAAATGTCATAGTCACCGCAGTTGAATCTGTGCACATAAAAGTATGCATATGTACGAATGCACACGAAAGCACAAACACAGGTACACCAACGCAGATTTACGATCATACACATGAATTTAAGATCAAGTCAATAAAAAGAACAAACTTTATGCAAAACATGTTGTAAGTACGAAAATACACATATACAACAATCTACTGTATGTATGCTTGCATGTATTTGTCGACTACGCACGATTATGTCGACACGCGATACATACTCCATATGATACCTGAATGTACTCAACAAAATATAACATATATACTCATGTTTCTTTGTGGCGTACACACACACCCACGAATTTCAAAAGTACCTGCAACCTTTCGAATAGGTGCGAGATCAATGCAATCAGCAGTAGGTCATCAATTTAAAGAGTACCATGTAAATTATGTAATGCTAAATATTTGCTTGTATACATTACCTGAAAGCACAGCCCAGATAATTTGGATCGGCTACAAGTAGGTAGGTGAAGAATACAAAGCTCACAACAAAAACTATCACAGTTGCGATGTTTCGGTACCATGGTTGTCGGTGCTGGAGTCCCATGCTGCAAATACACCACAGCAAGCAAAACGCGCCACATTGTATACACATAAGCAGACACGCATGACGCAACGCAGACAATATGAAAAACCGAACATGGATGCAACACACACAGAGAACACATTCACTCATCCATCCATACATATATAAGCGATGTATCCACTCAAGTACAAACAAATGAGGCAAATTCAAACAGAAAGGAGAATAGACGGTATTGACATGAAGGAATCCGGTGAGGGGTTACGAGGAAATGTTCTGACGATAGTTGACTATCTTATATCCTACACGTAACGTATTTACATACACGCACCTAACCGATACATTCAATATTTCCACGTACATACCTATAGGTAAAACCAGCAAAACATATTTGATACATAGTAACAATGCTGATCAACGATGATTCAAAGTTGTCACCCAACTCCCACCATGTGGCCGTGTCAATATCAGTACTATACCCATCAAACTCCTTACACAGAAACCATGACTGGTTGAATAACAGTAGTACGGCCTGTACATGTGCGTGCGTGTGCGAGTGCGTTTGTGCTTTTATTTTGTATGTGTCCTTGGTAATGTGCAACATCTGAGAGACCAGCAGATTGATGACTTTGTACGAGCGTGCGTATATGTTTTACAATGCGGTGTCAGTAGTAGTGCCGTACCGTTCGCAGAGTGAATATGTTTGTACGTACCTCACACTGTGTGTTTTTTACATTTTGTATATGTGTATTCACCTCGTGTAACAAATACTGACTGATACACTCATCGATCTTATTCACCAAGAGCAATGCAATTGATATATAAACAAGACCAGTTCTGACGCTTTAATTCAAACCCCCACACATATACATAAGGAATATACATGCGCAACAGATTCAACTCACACCAGTTGAAAAAGACACACAAACGAGAGTGGACAAAGAACGGGCGAGGACTCGATCAGAGATACATACGCGTACGTCCTCTAACTATTCAGGAACACAGAATCCACTGCCATCATATATATATTCGAACATAGTCATGGGTACACTCAAACGTACCCACACATGCACGCATCTATACAACGTTTCTATCCATAAACACAACCACACCCATGACATAAATGGAATAGAAATGAAAATATACGTTAAGGAACAAATTCTACATACCACTATCAAAATAAGAGCATCTGTCACAACTAAAGCTACCACCGACAAGACCACCTGTGTTATTTGTGCATAATCAATATTTGTATGTGTAGAGTAATATGGGGGGTTTAGCGGTCATGAGAGTGTGTGGCTGATTGCATCCTTACGGATTCGTGTTTATCACATGTACATGCATATACTCGTATATGTTTTTGGGTCCAAATGATGGATTATATAGAGAATTGAGAAAATACACATTGTAACGCCTGTCAATGATTTTTAGTTATGAAGCAGAGTTTATGCTAAGAATAAATATACAATTGCTTATGTACAACAACTTACTTGCTATAATTTCAATACGTTTATGAGTGATCCTACATAAGACTTGATTTTCGCAATAAAATGCAGGGGATCTCCGTATATAAGAGATGAGCAGAACGTAACATTCTATACACAGTGTATAGCTATTTTAACGTAGATGGATACTCGTCCTACTAACCTCATGGGATGGCATATACCAATATAAACATCTACATTCGATGATGTGCATGTACAAGTGAAGAAAACGAATGACGACACTTAATAATACGCGTACAAGTGCATACAGGTATACATACACTCATGTCCAACAACGCAGCACTGGGGGGTTTCGGGTGCAACCAATCTTGGCGTGGTTTACTAAGAGAGAGTGTGTAAGAAAACAGTAATCCATCTATCAGGGTGGTCAGCCACACATACTGTGACGAAGCCACCGTGAAATAATACGAAACGAAGCCGGCTATCGTCACAACCTGCAGAGGTGTATGTTTTCATGTTGTTATGTTACTTGTTGCAAATCAGTGGATAAGCAGCCGTGCCATAATGGATAAGCAGCCGTGCCATAATAAAAGTAGAATCAAACTTTTATTGATGTGTATTTAGCGGAAACATGTGTCCACGTATATTTCGCCACCTAGGTTTAGTATCGCCAAATACATCACACAAACTAGGTTGAAATATTGCGACGCACCAATCGATTTCTATCCTTGCGTTGTGCTTATTGTACACAATTGAAAATCAATCATTGACTTGACAATTTTGAACGAGTGTGCGCTGACGCGTTTATCTACTTGTGCCTGTGTATACACACACAAACATACATACATACATATAAGACGTACATACACACATCACAAATATTTTCGGTAGATATATTTAGTGAACTTAGTCAATACACAATTTCAAGGTCGCGTGTATTTAAATTTATCAATGGTGTTTGTCATCACTACATTGAATAAGTTGTCGTGTATTATATGTGCTCTTGACCTGTTTCATTTTAAACTCACAACATCAAATCACACTACTGCGTACCAAGTGGACATATACAAACGCACACATATAAATAACAGCTGCCACATTTCTAGAAGGAAAGAAAGACCAAAAGTCAACGTTGTCCTTTCTCTTCGATTTGAACCAATCTTCCTCAGGACTGGGTTCATAAGACATGTCATGACGAAGAACGCTAAAACACAAAGGGGACCATATCCACATCATGGTTCCAAGTGCACAGCGATTGTTAACAAAAAAATACATATGCAGTAATTTATACACACACCTGACCAGTGCCAATGATAAACTTGTACAATGACATTGCATTACACAATGCCCCTCTTGCCTCTTGCAAAAGAACAACAACTGATCCTATTGTTCTGTCCTTAGATGCGAAACTAGCAACAACAGTGCCGACATCGCCTCCCATTGCCATTCCAATATTAGCTGCACGTAGAGCACCGGAATCGTTACCCCCATCTCCGCACATACCCGTTACATGCCCCAGTCGCATATACGCTTCCACACATTCGCGCTTTTCCTTGGGGTTGTGTGAATATATACGCAGATGAGAGTAGGAGAGCCATGTGTATGTGTTCTTATTGTTGACATAAACAAGTATTTGTTATATAGATATAATACGCAAACAGACACGACAAACAACCCACACATGCACTCATACCGGTGCATACATTAGCGTGTGTACATATGTACTGACATAAGCAACCGTTTGTTTATACATATACAGATACAACAAACAATCTTTAGGACAATCACACCCGTGCATACACGTTTCTAGTGTGTACATCTGTACTGGCAGAAACAATTTATATATATTACGCAAATAGGTACAACAAATAACTCACACATTCATATACATTATCCTTTTCATCTTTCAATCCGTCCGGTCTCTATCCTCAAACAAAAGCAAACATGAAACTATACCTGTGGGGTCATTTCTGCAAAAACACGCGTGTGCGGAAGGAGATATGCTAATTCACCATGGCGTTTAAGAAGCCCAAAAGCTTCTCCCGTTATTGCGAGCTCAACACCTTTATGCCCTGCAACGCCGGAGCTCTCGCTCACATTATCTATAAATACGTACGAATGAGTATATACGTGGGTCTTTATGTGCAGCTACGGGTGCTATGGATGTAGATGTGCGAGTGCGTATTGTAAATGTTTTCCGTCACACCAAGTAGTGAGCCAGACCTACCATCCATTTAAAATGCACAATTTACTGCGTATTTGTATACTGTGAGAGGGAGCACAAACCAATATAAGCTCCTTCAAGTTAAACAATCTTCCATTTGTCATTCATGTTTCGTAGGATGTGTTTGTGTTTGTGAGACTATATATGAATATGTATACACTTGGTTCAGAGATTCCTTTTGTTTGATTACAGTTTCTATGTCTACTTTGATATGTCTATTCTAACGACAAAATACCTGGTCCTTCATAATCAGTGGGTTGCGCTGAGACATGGATCATTGGTAATTCGCTGGCCACATTTAACGCCTATTCATCAAAATGGAACTAGTAAGAAGGAAGTAGGCATTGGTCGATTGTGCTTGCGCATCTATTTGTGTGTTATGGTACACATACATCGATGTGTACGTGTGTACTTATAATATGCGGGATGTATATGGACTGTATGTTCATGATGATTGCGCTTGATGTATTCGTACATGTACCTGCAAACATACGCTCACAAAATATATGATATATGGAGTAGGTGGATATCAATACTACTCGACGAACACACATATCCTTACGGACCTCCCCCCCTCCCCTCCCCCCTCCCCCCTCCAAGCCGCCACGATATATTTGTAGGAACAGACACACACACCTCAGTACTCTTCCCAGCGATAGGTGAATCATATGTCGTTGGCATAAATGCGGAATGAACAACAGCCGATGAATATCCTGAAGTTGCATTTGCATTTGTTACTGGATTCTTGCATTTTTTCTTGTAAGTGTCGAAGTACATCCATTTGCACACATACATAAAAAGCATTCACTTTTCGTACTATTACATCACACAGATCACTCTGTCTTAAAACACATCAACAAATAACCTCATTGTTAACATACAGCTGATATGGTGAGGGAATGTTAAACCATTTCCGCACGAAATTCATGCTGACGATTCACACAATTATACATATATTTAGCATACGCAGTATTCAATTATACAATTCTAATGCATGCACACACTCTTGGCATGATCGTACTTTTGTATATGCGTACCGTTTAGTGACTTGTATCACAAAAAGTGCAATGTGAAGGAAGCAAAGAAATCTTGAGATAACGTATGTAAACCTCCTATATACCTATCTCCATCTCACTGCACGGACTCACATATAGTTACATGCATATGCAAACTCTCCTTGGACATATGTATGCATTCATATACATACTCTCGTTGTCATCGTTATTTGATGGGTATTGAATTGGTGAACCGATAGATGAGTTTGTGGAGTCAGTTGATGGCACCCTTAGCAAAGGAATTTGCTGCGGTGAGGAATGCTTATGCGAGTGACGCCCAAACCGCCGTATACTATAAATATTGTAGTTGTGTACATATGCATAATTGTATAGATCAATGCATTGGTATATTACGACATATAGTATACTTTGCATGTTTGGTGTTTAGGAGTTTACAAGCATGTACAAATGGGGACGAAAACATGATGAAAATGTGGGGGATTTACGCAACAATGAGGCAGTTGGATGAGCGGGAATGAATAAGCTGTAGTATACTCACATCCACGTACACATATGTGTACTCATACCACTTCTTCCGTGCATCATCACTATTGATGAGGTCATGGATATTCAGCACTATCTCTTGAGTGACTGAATCTACCCACATCACCCTCTTGTGATCACTCAACGAAACACTCCCAATTAAAAGACGCGGAGATGTATCAGACATGGCATTATTCTCAGTTATTTGCCAAGCCCTGGATGTGTTTCTTGATTGTTCACATTTTTTTACTATCATGCCAACTTTCTCAGCCACATTCACCGCTGTGTGTACGTTGTCGCCTGTCAGCATAACACAACGTACACCTCCACGATGAAGAGATGAAACGGCTTGATATGAATCCTGCTTAACTGTAAATCAAGAACAATATATCAAGCATAGATTTACGTATTCCTGTAAATTGTACATACCCATATATACAGAAAAGGCAAAGTGGCTATATATGAAAGTAGTTCACTTTACATTGCACATTCGCAGATTCCAATCTCAACGTACACTTTCTTAACTGCACGTAGAGTAAACGTCTTAATGATAGTCCATATATATATATTATAGCAGCATTTTTGAGAGCGCAGTATCATCCGTTACAGCCAATTGGTGAGGCCCTGCCAACAGAGAGGCTACAATCTTATACGGAAATACTCAGTGGCATCTCTTTGTCAAGCACAAACACGCTATGCCATGGTGAGGAAACAAACGAAAGACGACCATAGTTGGACTGTACATATGTATACGTACTCATTTGAATCCATATATACGCGTGTATACCTGGATTGCGCAGAAATAAGAGTGCAACCATGTCCATCCCAATATTGCACTGGGAATATGAGAAACCTTTGGCGAGCTTTTGAGCTCTGCGTATATATTCAAATTTCTTTGCTGTATTCACATCACTCTTCGTTTAGAATATGTACACCAGAGAAAAATGAGTGCTTGTGCGTGCACATAAGAAAGTTTTTTCAAGTTTTCAGTAACAGGGCAGAATCTACTAAGGGAACCAGAAGACTGAACTTGCCGTGTTGGTTCTTGAGCATGTTCTTGTGGGCATGGTTTTGAGTTGCCAGTGCATGAATACGTATATAATCATGGTGATGTACATGTTCTTGCATATAGGTGGGTATGGGATCAGCAGGATTACGTTTTGGCGCATTTCATGTGTTTTTTTTTTGTGAGGGCCAGTGTACGAATACAGTTATTCGTTGAGAATCTTGATGATGTACGTATGCTCTTGCATATATGTGGTTATGGGATGGAATGACGGCAGGGATTACTAAGGTCATACCAAGCAACTGAAGCAACTGATGTTTTCAAAAATACAATAATCGCAACGTACACAGAAGTAATCTTATCTTGTGAATGCGTTTAGGTACACGAATCATTGCACATACCCTCACGAGTACACAAACGATAGATATACACACATACCATCGATCCTGTTTGTCTCTCAAATCGATTTATAGTCGGAGGCATAACTGTACAAAGCAACTTTTGAGCCACAGCCAACACATACGCTCCCTCTCGTGCCGCTTCTGTAACGGTCTCTCGGCAAGATCGTGGTATTCCTGTTTGGTTGCACAACTGTTTGGTAGTTGTGGTGAAAGTGTGAATACGTATGCAAGCTTTCCACCAACGTGAGCTATAATGACAGTTTCTGCTACTCGTATTAATAATGCAATTTAGCACACCTGGATGACTTTCTGGGCGGATCCTTTTGTGAATGCGTATAGCTTAAATGTAACACAGTCCAATGCAATCACACACATCGTTCCACGCTCGTGCTCGAATTCAAAACGTTTTAGTATGCACAACTCGTCTTCCTGTTGTCTCTAGTAATTTAAGAGATACATTTGTGAGTCAGGTATATATGTGCCTTAATACGTGCATATAAGGGCACGGATGAAAGCAAGCATGCAAGATTGTAGACATGCATAGTATGACCGGTTGTATACGTACGGAGATGCTCATCTATCAATGCGAGTATGTTAATTAGCCTATGTTCGTTTGTTGTTGTGTGTGTTAAAATATACTACTTATTCCATAATTGCATGCAAACTTGAATATGCGTGTCTTGTGTAAATACCGGTGATTGATGTGCAGCAGCGTCGGTGTTTGGCGAACATGGGTACGGTCTCGCTGGTCTGCTGAAACAGAAGTCATTCTCAATTTCTAATTTCCACTTAGAAAGAATTAGAAGCTCGACATCCACCCGGTTGCCAGTAGCGGATCTGAAATATGCGTATTTCGTGTATATATAGCTTCTTGTATTGAGGAAATACTATATTGATATGAGATAAATTTTCCACGGATATCTATGCGTGTGTTCTGTTTAACGTACCTGTCTGCGCCAACCTCCATGACAGAATGGCAACTAGCCAGGATACGCAACAGCTCCGTTGGCATGGACAACGCGTCGAACATAGGCTCACTGAATTTGGTGTGTGCTCGCATTACGGTGTCATCCTCCTCATCAATACTGAACGGGTTGTTATCACTGCACACAAAATTGCATGTGTACACCATTCGTTGGTAGGCCGGTTGAATGAGTATACATGAACATATGTACATATCATTCGAGTGTAAACGTTGCATTCGCATGTTCATATACCTGTATTTGTGGATGTAGTGATCAGCATCGTCCACAACAGCAAGTGCACAGTCGAAAGTCAGCTTGTCCGTGGTCAGCGTACCTATTCCAAGTGATTAGTATGTATGATGTGTTTTGTGCGCCACAGTAAGTGAATGGATATATGATCGTGTGATACTAAATTTTCATATCTTTGTGCAATTGGTTCCATATGCGTGTACATGTATTTCAATATAAATGTATGTGACTATACATATGCACGTACCCGTCTTATCAAAACAGAAGGTTTTGAGAGCGCCACCCATAGCAATTCTACTAAAATCTACACACCAGACGCCAAACTCCTGAAGACGCGCCGCCGCCACTGTCTGCCCAACAACCAATACAGTCGATAGCATGGGCGATATGATCTATTTTCATTGGTGTGAGCAAATGGTATGTGTATGTAACATATAATGTGAAAGACAATGTCCGTTCGTAGGGGCTGCAAACTGTGAATATACGAAATTTGTGTGCAAATTACTTGTGTACGTTCTTGAAGTATATAGTTAAACGCATATACTACGTATGCGAGTAGTCAGCAACGTGTTTGCGATGCAACTTCATGTTCTTTATCCCATGTTCATTTAGGGTTAATAATAGAGATAAAAAAATTCTCATCCATTAATGCCGTAAGTTACTTCCTGCATGGGTTTGGCACATAACCGACGCTGTTGATAGAAACTAGAACACATACCAACACAAACACGACACGGTTGTATAATCACGATTCTGCACGTAAATATAGACGCGAACCTGAGTGATACCAAGAGCACCATAGAACCAAGACTGGACATTGCCTTGGTGCATGAGAAACACAGCGAAACCAAATGCAAAGATACCCCATACGAAAAGAATACAAAACACTAGTGGGAGCTGTTGCGTGAATTCATAATCCACAGGGTTCGGAAACAAAATCCGTCGAATTAGGTCGCCCTGTTCAGTCCATGCACCTGTCTGTACTTGGGCAAGATTAGATACGAATACCTAGGTCAGTATGCTTGTGCATGTATGTGTATTTTTGCGGATTGAAATTACATCCCTTAGATAGGAATAAGGTATTGTCAAACTAGTTCACCGCATACGTACAAGAGCTAGACTGTACGTAATGTCAGTTGCTACACCTACAGGCATACCTCTAAGGCTAGAACGATCACTCTCTCTCCAACCTGGACAGGATAAACACCCCTACGGGCAGCACGCATATGATAACACACCACGCAGAAGTATGGGATGATTAGTAATATAGACCAATAAGAAACAAAGATGTTATTGCCAATGAGAGGTCTGGTGTAATGTTTCCAATCCACAGTGTTCTCATAGCACCGGTTTTATTTTTGAGTAGTTCCGAAAGACGCATTAAACCGGACGAATACTTCCATACGTAGGTATCATAAATACCCACACACGCATTTTGTATTGATTAACAAATCTGTTACCCATGAACAAAAAACACAGATACATACATCCAAACACGACCTGTAAACAAAGCGTAAAGGTTCCAATAAGATCTATGGAGTCCAGGTTGACAGATAAATGAACAACATACAATAATGTTTATGTACAAATATTTAATATAGTAATATACCTAATTCTTGACCCAGCAAGTATAGTAGATTTCCGACTCACACCTCTCTTCACATAGAGGTCCTGGTTGGCTACTAGAGGTGTTTTGTGCAAAGGCATTGTTTCTCCAGTTAGTGAACTTTCATCCACGACAACAGCTCCTTGTACGAGTACACCGTCGCAACACGCGTTCATATCAACCTTTAGTAGTGGACATACAAGAGAAATGGTACTTATAGATAGAATGTACTTGTGACGGTTACGACAGTCTCAATACGTAAACCATAGCTCAGACTGCATTTAATAGTAAGAGTAGACATCGAAAGTACAAGAAAAAAGAAAATGTGTGCATACGCATGTTTATGTGAAAGCTACGTAATGTACTATGTGAAAATTCATTCTTATTCATGCTAAAATCTTTTGTGAATCGGTACATACCTCCAACTCTATAACGTCGCCGGGTACAATTTGAGTCGAGTGTACGCGCACCCAATCGCCGTCCCTTAATACAGACACCTATATAAAGGATATAACATAAATAAACTGTGCAACACAAAAAAAGGTATAGTCACATGCGCTGAACACATAAATAACATATACATACAGTTTCGATGCGCTCAGCTATGCTACGAATAGATTTGTGAGCGTTATAACGGGCGGTTGCATTGATCAGGCCTGCACACAGAATTACAATCGTTTGTACAAACGCCGTCAGGAAGAAGTTGAAGAAGTACCACACCGAAAGTGCTAGGCCCTGTATCGAGAATGCGAGAATAAGATTATTTTTTTTTGCTCTAAAGAATCCGAACCATACGAACGAATAAAATGAAATTATTAAAAGTTGACTGCTGTAATACTAACATACATACAAAAATATAAACATATATATCAACATACGTTAATTCGCATATATGTATACATACTCAGGTACTTAACATACACAAATACCAACATCATTACCTGATAGATATAAAATCCTCCTTGAAACTCCATTCGCACTAAATGTCCTGTGATTGAAAAATTAAATCAAGTAATGTAAATCTACATTGATTAAGTTAAACGTGAATAAGAAAATATATATCTATTGCGAGTGTAGGCTAGCATAAAACATACTCAGCCCAGCCTCAGGAATGGAGATCATGTTTTCACCCACAATAACACGCCGTTCGTGAACGCATTCAGTGTTGAGACCACCGTTGGACACCTGAACGTAGAAAGAAATTGTGTCAAGGCAAAAGGAAAATTTCCGAAATTTTCAGTATGTCCGTACGTGTTGTATACACTTACTTTCGTACATGTTCTGTTTGCGTGTGCGTGCCTGTCTGTTTGCGTATATTCGCACAGGATAATACCTTGCCCAGTTCAAGTAGCTTGGTGTGAGTCATGTTTGGGAAGTTGTACTTAGTTTCCTCATAAGCGTCTATCTCTGGATTCAAAACGTATCGCAAACACTCAAACACAATAAACCGCGATCCAGTTTCGGTAAGTCCAACCTGGCACGTTTCGTATAGCTCTGTGTAAAATATACATGTATACAAAATTATATAAATACGTACACTAACGGGGCCCTCTGCATACGTTCGTATGCCTTCGCGGTGGTATAAGAATAGGAAATGCACGTCGGCAGTCGGTACCTATTAACCTATTATTGTTATCTTATCTATAGTAGGTAATGAATATAATGATGCATACGCGTTTAAACGAAAGCCTATACATGTATCGTTTTACTTTTTCTGCCTTCGACCTTTCTTGTATATAAACACATACGCGCATTCATATATATCAATTCGTAGCATGATGATATGCATACCATCCACTTCCAGCATTTTCTTGAATTGCTTCATAAAATAATTTGAACTCTTGCCTGCAACGAAACTTCTGCGAAACTTGACGTACTCCGCTGTCTCCAATCCACATCTATTATACGTAGTAAAAAAACTATATTTGTTGTCGTATACGCTTGGTTCTATAAAAGCATTGGTGTTTTTATGTGTTAAAGTGGGTGAGCGGAAGATTCAGGTTGTGTACGCAAAATAACCTAGCTAAATACAACATTATCAAGAAGCGGTTCGTTTGTAACCAAGCATGAAATTCTGACAAACACAGATCCAAATTATACAATTAGAAAAGAAGAAAATGTAGTCAATGCCATGCACAAGCATACTCAAAAACGTTACTGACGACGTAACACATATGAATACAAACATGTTTCAAACGACACATACCTTATTCTGAAGAAATTGTCAATGTGAGAACGGTAGACGTACATTGCCACAAACCAAAATGCAGCCATATGCCACACTAGCACAAACGCACCAGATAGGCCTAGTCGATCCTGGAATACAATTTGTCCTCCTTCGCTCTATGGAACAACATGTGTTATATAACATTAAAGTCTACGTACATACGTAGTATGTAGTACAACCAATAACATTCAAGCATTGTACATTTACCAAACTGTATCACTGTAACTCAAATCCCGGTAAGTCCTACGATTAGTGCATATCAATACGATATGTTTTGATCAGCGCTTGACACAAAGAGAGATACGTACACAGTTCACGATCAAGTTCATATAGTACACGTACATACACATCAAACCACATACCTGTGCATAATAGTCATTAATCAATATTATGAAAACTAATGTCCACATCCATGAAATGACGCTGACAATAGTCCTCATTACTTTACCAGGGAGTACATCTACGTACCTGCATATATGTTTGTTTGAGTTTTAGTGTTCGTATCTTTGTCACAGCACATATTTGTACTTTGTCTCGAGTGTCACTGTCCCTCGTCAAGTCTTTGAGTACGTGTTAGTCATTTATGAGAATATTTTGTGTAGGTCGTATGCATAAGGACTTTACATGTGCGTGCTGACCCAGATCCATAATATGCACACACATCTACTGAATAGTTATGGACATACCCATACTGACTAGCTTTTGCAGGATCAATAGGCACTTCTGTGGCATCGTCTCCACCCGGTGTGGTGGAGTCAAATGAAGAGAAACGAAGACTGTGTACGTGTTCGTTGTACATGCCACTACCAGCACGCGTGTCGCTTCCGTTGCTATTATTCACGTCTGACCCTCTGTGATCCACCTTTACGTTGTCTGTACTGCTTATATATACATACATATGTGTATGTGTACGTGCGTGCGTGTGTGAACGAATATGATGTGTTTGCACTTACGTGTGGCCAGCATGCACGAGTATGCAACTGTATGTGAGTATATGTGTTTGTATGTATGTTTTTGTAAACATGTCCCGTCATCCATGTTTGCGGTTTTGAGTCATAAGTGCTATAAACGAGAAATCGAATAAGCGCATATACAACGAATGTGTGTGCTGCATGCGTGCATCGCCCAAGCATTTATGATCTCCTTTCGCTACTCGCGCTTTGAACAATGCATTGTGAGTGTAAGAATGTATTAATTCGATATACTCATGTTCCCTCGACTGTTCCTATATAATTCATAACGACTATGCAATCACATGCATACGTGTGTAAGTGTACATGCGGAAAGAAACGTCCACCCACCCATACTTATATACGTAATTACATATACATGTTCGTACCGGATTTGATCGTGGACGAGGATTTCTCTCTCTTTCACTGACTTGTGGCGGATCCATGCTACGAGTGCAACAAAAAACCCACATACAACCACCCAGAATAGAATCACAGGCAGGAGAAGAACCATCGAGCTTCTCTCGCGCAGTGTGCATTCAAGCCACAGAGACTCTGAAGAGTTTCCTGAATGTTTGAGTTTACGTGTAAGTGTGGTCGTAGTGCATACTGTCTGAAAGAACTGTCCCTCTTTTTTTGTACATGCATGTACAGGTTGGGTGTACGCGTTTGTCCATGTGTATATATACCAGTTTGTAACATGTGCGATTGCAAACGTCCAAAGTGGACTCGATTCCGCAATGTAAACACATACCATTTGTCAAAATTCCAGAAGACGCGAGAACTCGATTTAGAGGAATATTCGCCATCGATGCGCATGCGACATTCCGCAGCTATAGTGTAAGGACAGGTTGTAGATAGGATTATATTTTTAGTTCCAATGTGTTTGCATCTCTTGCGTATGCGCGCGCGTGTGCGTTCGTCTGAGTGTATATATTTATGTACACGTGTATCTACATAGGAGGCGGGGGGGAGTTTCGTCGTCTGTGAGCATAGTATAGGCCCGTATATGTGCTTCGGCTTGTAAAAAATAAATGCTAGGCCTGCGCAAGTGTGCACATAATACACATACGTAGTGCACTCTACATATGCATGCTCCCATATGCACGTTTACACATTAATATATATAAACACGCCCAGTATATACACACGTTCACATGAGTAGAGGAAAACCTACATTTACACGCAGAGAGACATTAAATATATATACGTATATACTCCGAAATAAATATTCAAGTTCCATACGTTTGTGCGCTCAGTATGTGTAGTCGCAGCTGTGGATACGGTCGTAGCAGACATGTTGCAAGGCATGAAAAATGGCCCATTTCTCGCTTCATATCCAGCTTTATTACAGTCACATACATTCTGAACACCTTTGCAGGGAATTTCAATAAGAATTCCATCCCTTCCCACCGTATCTCTACATACTCCGTCGCCGCAGTACAATGACTCCGTTGGACATTTTACAGCAAACTGTGCATGGCACGTGCAAAAATGATTAATAGCATGTACCAATATATTCGTTGTGCATAGGCATGTTCGCGTGTGAGTGTATGAATGTTGATGATTTAAATGGACGTAGTGTCCTCATGTAAGTATATCGACAAATGTGAGTGTCAGAATGTCTATACTCACAATGTACATTGATGTGTAGATCTTTTCTTACCTCTTCAGGACATAAGTCAACATTTGACACACAAATAGTTGGACATTGTGCCGATTCTGAATACAGAGGACAAACGTTACCGTCTGCATCAAAGTTGTTTACAGCATGGAAGTACGGGATAGAGTTTACCTTCAAAATACACAAGGTGAGCAACCAAAATGTATTACTGAATATAAACGATGTTTGCATGGCTAGTAACCTACATCGACATATCGGAAAAAATGAAATGAAAGGCCTATATACTACGCATGTAACACTTGTGTTGTGTGCTTTATGTCTATATACACAAATATAAAACTAATGAAGGTTAATGTAGTAGCATGTACATATATGGCACTTAAATAAACGTGCGTTGTGTGTGTACGCGTGTGTGTTTATTTTGCCGGTAGAGAACCATGTTGGCATTGCACCCGAATGTCTTCTTCTGCTCCGTGAACACTACTTATAGGTGCTTTATTCTATACTTACTCATGTTATGCAATTTACTGAATATTTATTGGAGCTTTATATCTTACTTACGCTCTATAGTTAATTAGAAGAACATTTATAGGTGCGATATGTATACATTACTTTCAATAGTTAATTTACTAAATAATTATAGGTGATTTATATTCTACTTACTCATGATAGTTAATTTTAAAAATAATTATTGGTGTCTGATCTATGTCTTACTCACATAGTTAATTTTAATCCAAATTATAGGTCTAATATGTATGTTTTACTCATGCTAGTTAATTTTCTGAATAATGATTGGTACTTTTTGTATTTCGTCCTTACCAACGCTGGTTACTTTAGTTCTCTGCAGTAAGTAGCACTCGTACTTTTAAGGTAGACTAGATGGATCCTTCTGATTGCAGTAAAGCTCTCAAAAGCGTTCTTTGTGCAAGCATTGTTCTAACGTTCTCTCTCCTTGTCTGGCTGGTCGAGATAAGATGAAATTTTGAGGCAACCTGGAGTGTATAAAAGTGTGAGAGAAGCAAAGATCGTTTTGTATCCTTCACAATGCCATTTTGCATGATTTTAAGCTTAGCGAGGACTTACTTGGCAGGCACTGGAAAGAGTGAATTCATTGTTCATACAGTTCATTTTATGCACGCATAGTCAAATAACGAAATGAACTTCACAAATACAACTAGCATTATATGCAAGCAGTTGAGCCATTTCGGCCATGCTTGACAATCTCTGCTGTCACACCTCAATCGGTTAAGAGTATTGCAAGAATGTTGTGCGGATACCTCGTACGGCATGAACAAACATAGTTCGTCAACAAAAGTCTGTCTCTTAATAATGCAACAATTTGATAAATTACATCTTCGTGTTGGTACAATAACATGTCATATTAGTCTTGACACAATCATTAATTCTGTAACAACGCTGAAATAAGATCCTTTCCGATTTAGTACGGCGACAGGACTAAAGAACGTCAACAATAACTACAAAATAAGGCATATACTACTTTTCAAACATGTGTATATTTAATTTTCAAATTCTGCCAGAGTAACTGGACGTACTACATACGTGGCAGTTCTTGAGTGCATCTAATGTATAAGTTGGCCATTTATGCTAAATACAATTTATCCCGCAGAATGCTGTCAAATCGTCAGCCAATAAACATCAGGTCGTTTTCGTCCAAATGGCAGATTTATGCATGTTTTGTATATGCATGATGCTGAAAAACTTCAAATTAATAGGCAAGAACTCCAAGTTAACAAGCATAAAACATATCAACAAGAATATTGGCCGCTTTTATTACAATTTACACACCGCACCTACAGAATATTTGCCAGTGGTCTGCAAACTACGAAACACCAAAAGGCATCATCTTATAAACCAAACATTTTGATGGTGATGCTTATACATTCGCATGTGCTCAATATTAGCATTGCTTTCGTTAGCGCAGTAAGCGTTGTTTACTTACGATGTCTACTATGCCTTTTCGACGTATGTCTTGGGGAAGATGCCGACCTGTGCAATGAAATAAGAAAATCAGTTGTGCCGGTATGCTAGTTCGGAGACTCATATTCTTGCGACCAACCAGTAATGACCATTAATACATTCGTTGCTATATATGTTGTGATTGCAGTTCTAAGACACTGCATGCTTTATGAAGAAGACATGTGATGAAAACTGATAGCACTGGAAATTTTATGTTCATCTGTATCAAACAGTATTAAGTCCTCACTCAAAAAGAAATCCGCCCGACGCCAATAACACTCATACGTAGAGCAAACACATATTAAACATCACAAGTTCAGGTATTACATAGAAATACATCGGATGTGTAAGTGGACGGATCCACAATCGATTAGCACCAATAGCTAGTATATATACTTGTATCTGGATATTGACTCAGCAGTTGTATATCCGTACACCCCTTCTAAACAGACTTGCACGTGTACACATACATAACAGAGACGTATGTATGTGTACAGTCTTCAATAACCGATGCTGTTATTGTTAAGAGCATCTCTGTACCAAATATGATATGTCTTCTCGATGATTGGGTGCCACTTTTCTTATAATCCGTTTCGAACCACAACTCCATGCTTGTTTCAAAAGATATCCATTCTTACTACGGACATTCACATCTGAAACATATAAAATCAAAGCACATGGACTATAATCAATATGAAATCAACAATAGTACTTACCTTTCCGTTAAAAGTACCCCTGTACCAATTATCATCAACCTCCTCAATGATGGTTATCTTGTCCTCCGCATGGAAAGCCAACTCCTGATCATTCTCAGCATCAAAGTCGTACGCCGCGATCACCACACGCCCCTCCTTGGGCTGTGTGGGTGCTTTAAGCTTGACAGATGGCTTTCTCTGCGTTGGAATTGCCTTGACAGTGAACTTATCGACATCCGGCCACTCCTCCAATACGGTCTGATTCTCAAGCACGACATCGTGGAAGGGACTGCACGAAAGAAGCGTATTTTGCGTCTGTAGGTACGCAACAAGTACTTTCTCAAACAAAGGCTCTTTCAAGTCATGTGCTTTAATCAAATCGTTCTTACTATCTTCGTGTATGGCATCATATTCTTCGGTCTTGGCCTCAACATTCTTATCCGCTCGATAAATCTAGAATAGTCGTATGATTGTGATGGTGATTGTGGGTGACTAGGTGTTGATATGCACGTATTTTTCATTTTTTCAATACTTCTCCTCAGCTTTGCACAGCCGATATTGTGTGAAGCATATGTGTACTTTCAGATTTATACATACTTTGTCTTTGTTAGTGGATCCCTTTGACTTAAGATCGTCAGCCTTCGCGACGTAATAGTCCATATCCTTACGGACATCATCTCGCCGGTCAACCTTGGTCTTAATGGTAACACACAACTTGACGTACCAGTCAATGTACTCCACCGCTTTACTGAAAAAACCACCCTGTTGTGCCTGTTGGTGCCATAGTTATAGAAGGATAGAAAACGGATGTAGTCACGTGCATGTGCGTTCGTATATGTGAATGTGTTTAACAAAACCAGAGCAAACAAAAAGAATCCACAGCACTGTCTATAGTTGTATTGATCATACTCCTACCATAGCAGACGCATCATTGCATGGCACTGATGCGTACAAGAAACTACTCCACGTAAAATGTTGAAAGAAAAATAATCCAACTCTAGTAATTAAATACTAACAAAAATATACACGCGCATGTGACTACACGCACACCACAAAATCTACAACATGGTAAGGAAAAATAAAGTTCAGACTAAAGTATGTACCTCCGTGGGGTCAATCTTATCCTTTGCCAGAATAGCATTCTGCACAATGATAGCTCCTTGTTCACCTTCCGTAAACGCGGCCTCGGCTACAACAAAAAGGGAGAGATTAGCTATTAGTGTTGCTAAATAATGCTGGTACAACTATCTACATTGATTAAACCCCAACACACTTCTTGAATCGTGATACATAGTCTCACAAATTGTATGACATATACCACAAATTTAAATGGTTATGCTACTTAAAAATGCATCTCGTTCAAGTGCGCTGTAAAGGTAAGACGTAAGCTAATAAGCCAAACATATACCGTTAGAAAGAGCACCCTCTAGTTGTTTCTTTAGAGCGTTCCATGAGTTGAAAGAGACTCGCATAGAGTTTTGCATATTGATGGCCTGCTTGTGACTCTTCTTAAACTATGTATAACAATGGAAGGGTAACGATGTTATACTTTCAATTAGTTTTGGTATTCCAAAAAATACAGTACTTGATTTTCTAGAACAGGAATAGACTTGATGATCAATGACCGACAACGAAATTGTTTGCATTACATCAAATACAGGTATAGTACATTTTGTCGATCTTCCAGAATGAACTACCAACGTTGCAACATATATTTGCTTCTCGTACATAAACTACAAAACAGAATTGGCGGTTTCAAACAGAAATGTGGAAGTCAAGTAAAAAAACCCCTCTAGCAAGCAACCCAACACTCTCTGTCTGCTTTCAACCCTCACGCAGCACTCTATTTGCCATAATTCGACGCATAAACAGTCTAGCAGTCCTGCAAGAAATGCAAAGGAACACAACACCCAACATATACAGCTCTTTCCATTTTACGTACATAGATAAAATGCCCATAGTGTATCAGAATCATACGAAAATAAAAACAAACACTCAATTCATAAATACGATTGTTATGATCAACAACGTAACCGACGCTGACGATCGCTTGTCCGCCAGTGCAACGTACGCATACTCTACGTTTATGCTGTGATATATATCAACTAAACTTGGGACACACTCAGAGAAAGTACTTATCAACGACATCAACGACAGTTTTTACAACACACCTCTACAACGAGTTGATCAAATTCCGGGTCCCTTGTCTTCACGTCCTTTGAAGTATGCATGGCGGAACGCTTCATCTTGTGAAACATGTCCTTTGAAGTCGCGGCCATCGTGAATAAGGTTTCGAGTCCGTAGACAAATGCGACGACGAGCGAGTGGGGTGTAACGGGTGAGAATTATTGCTCTTCCTACTAGACGATAGTAAGAGGGAGAGGGGATGGGAAATGATGCACAACACCTTCAAATGACTTTCTGTTGTACCGACGAGATGCGCTTGTTGTGCAACGCTTAGCATTCTTACATAATTACCATTTATGATACTAACCTTGAATAAATAATTAAAAAATTCTATTCGCTGAATAAGATCTCTATATTGATCAAGTAAGACAACATTAAGAGGAATGATTTGAGGTCAATTGAGATGGAATTATATACATGAATAATTCATTGGATTGAATAATCATATTTATTTGAATAATGTCAATTCTTGGTTCCCCTCATTCGCCTCTCTCTCTCTCTCTCTCTCAGCTGTGTTCGAACTTACAGACATGAAGAGAGGACATGAAGAGAGGCCTGCCTGACTTGGTGATGCATGCACCCGCATAAACATACAACTGAAACTGGCAGGTACATTTGAGAACCAGTTACAGGTGTTGAGTGGCAGTATGCACAGTATGATAAGGTGCTGTGTATGCACGGATTAATAGATGAGCCGTTAGGGAATTGGTCTAAAGTTGTATTTAAGTATCACTATTACAGTTGAGGGTAAGTTTTTTTTTTCATGTCTTGTGTTGCGCAATTTGAAAGGCTTCACCTTGCAAATGGACTGTTGAGAGACATTTTGACATAAAACTATCACGAAATGTATACATTAAAAGTAGTAAAGGAAACACCTCGATCGTCGTGGGCATCGTAGTTCAACAATCTGTGTGTGGAACAAGGTCTAAAGCAATAAAGGAAGACCGACAGACACACCACTATCGTCGACACAAGTTCCATCCCCTTCCTCTCCTCCCTTCCTTTCATAAAAAAACATCCACTCAAATCACCCTGTTTTATATTGATAAATCATTAGTTTTTTTTTTGTGCTTCTAGAGGCGTTTTGTTGACAATGTGTTATAGTTAGGTAAGAATCGAGGTAGTTAAAAGGTAACAAGTACAAGTAGTATCTGAGCCATCATGTTAACGAAGAAATTGCAAAGGTAGCGAAAGGTAATAAATAAGTGGTATCTGAGGGGATACGTTGGCTAAGATTCGTTAAGATTGAAAGGTTCGAGATGTGTGTAGTGCGTCTATTCGTGTATTTGGGGATGGGGATTTGGTAGTAAATGAAGTTTCATGATTGCTGTAACATCACATCTGTTAGTTAGCTGGTGTATGACTTCAAAGAAGGTAGTATGGTATATATGTTAAAGCATGAACAATAGCAGACATGTGCCAAACATGCGTGAATGGAATCAATCCACTTTGACTCATTCCCTAAGTTCGACAACGTCTTGTTTTAAGAATACTTTCCATGGCCACATAACACCAGTGCACACCCAAACCCTTAGCAAGTACCATAGTAACGTAATTTAAGCGGTTATCTACGCTTTCACAACACCTACATAAGCGTTCTTATTTGTTGTGATGTTTGAGCAGAATTTCAGTTGCACACGTCTCTGCACGAAGTTATGACCTACATTTAATGAAACAAAAGACAGCACTTTTACTGATTATGTATCTGTACCAGAAGAGACTACATTGAAGGCTAACCACGTCATTTTCTGTAAAGTTACTTTTATCTTCACGTAAGAACGAAAAGTTCGTCAAAGTTCTTTCGCATTTGTGCGGTAGCTTCGACAATGTTTGTTGACTTGTTGTTTCGTCTACTCAACTATTTAAATGAGCATTAAAATCAACAGGCATTTCACGTGAGGATAGATTTAATAAACCCTACTACACTACTTCGATGTATTCGCACAAGCTTGTAGACCCGTGTGCTCCTTCGAAAATTTTCAGGCACAAATACTACTTCTAATTCTATATTTTATTGAAGATCATACCGCTGATAATGGACGGGATTAATACAATGTGTTGTATCCATTTGTAAATGTAAGCCATAAACATACTTCACAATGCGAAACTGCGACGCCCAACCGAACCTTCATGAATCTTTCGATAAATGGAACCCACTTAATCTTGGTTACGGGGTAAACGTTGTGAGACTGTCATGGTAAGAAATGAAACGCACATTTTCAACTGCATCCCACCAACTTCCGTGTGAAGAAATATGAACGGCATATGTAGTGATGTCAATACTGTAACAGGAAATTGTTGTAAATGTGTATAAGATTGTACAATGAATGTCTTGACAAAAGGTGTGTTTCTTCCATAGTTCCAATCAATTGTATACCGTTTTAATTGTTACTTTGAAATCTTTATTTCTGAAACTGATTTGTAATCCTATCAGCTTTATCATGACGACGACAAACGTAGATAGGATTGCGTGTACGGAAAAATCTTCTGAAGCGAGCAATTGAAGCTGTTATACCAACAGCGAAGTTCTTTTCTGATACACATCTTGTACGTTTATGTCGCCGTTAACGTACAAGTCTACAATTCGCTATCTCAAGACACACTTACTGGTAAAAGGTATATACTCTAACGTGGATTTCATACTATCTACACTTGGTCAATGATAGGACTGTCGAGAAATTTCGCAACTGATCACGTGATTATTGTGCTTGTAAACATTTTTGGACCAACATAGGCACATAAATTAGTGGTCTTACTGGCCTTTTACCTAGCTGCCCTGGTATTGTGCTGCTACTACAGGCAAAACAAAAAGTGTTGCAACCAACATAGCCCCCGAAGGCAAAGAGCAATGCATAGAGGCGTGTTTAACTATACCCCTTTCTACCCACCCTGTAGCGATTACAGAATTCAGCTATCTCAGTTACCTATGTTCGTACACTATATGATCGCGTGATATTCGGTCGTATTATCACATGAAACAGTCTACATTAAGAGTCGTTGTTTTCCTAAAACAACTATTCATGAACGGATGCCAAACTAGGACATGAAGACTCCTCTACATTCGCAGTACATTCGTTTCTCTCAAATAGCAACATAAGTAAAATCGTACAACGCAGATTAATACATAAAATTCAAAACAGGGCGATCGCCCTACAACATTAAACAACAATGTTGACTCAACTCAGTAATTTGCACGTTGCGCACTTCAACGTTGGTGTGTGTTATGTGTGTATGTACATGTTTGTGTGTATATATATTTATGTGTTGTGTGTAATACATGCTCATCACTAGCATAAAAGCCCTTATAAATCCCCTTAAAATTATATATTTGGCCCCCAATTCGTGTGTCTATGGTCACACCTGCGCTGGACGTCGCGTATAGCCCTTACCGAACACAACAACACGACGCACACGCACACACACACACACACACACACATACGCACACACATACGCATACACATATATACACACAGACACATATAAACACGTACAAGAGGTACGGAATATACGAAACATACAAGAAAAGCTTTGTAGGTTCGTTTTGGACGCTGCTTCCTTGTCTTATTGTTCGTTTCGGTTGCTTTGGAAGATGTCCTTTTGTTTGCATAGGCGATGTGATGTGTTTTATGTATCATGGATCGTTGTCTTCCTTAGAAGTTCTCCGTAACAGTTTTATTATGTAACAGTTTTATTATGTGGCTGCGCTTTATGCCTTCTGTAGGAAGTCTCTGCTAATTTTATATATGTGCCTGTGTGTATGCTTGTATATAGCTAGACTTCATCAACATCTAACAGTTACTAGTTACGCAAGAGAATCGAGTGGAAATGTTATTTATCTGAACTGTATTGTACACGTACATATGATCTCAAATCGTTTGTTCTCCCCAGTAAGATAATTTGGTCGACTTAGCTTCGAAGTAATGAAATGAAGTACTGAACCTAGTACAGTATTATACAAATGTGTTCAAGTTTGTATACTTCTTCGCGCATGGATATATTGTTGCTTCTCGTATTTTTTTCAACTAACGCTCGTGAAAAAAATTACAGTGGTAAAGATGTCATTTCTCAAGAATGCCTGGCGCACACAGCCCGTAATCTTCATGTCGTTTGTGTTCTCCATTGCAGGTTAGTACTAAATACATTAACATGCACACGTATTTCTTGCCGTCTGCCATGAATGCAATTTTGTTTCTGTTTTGGCAGGAGAGCTAGTTGTGAATTTGTATTTAATATATAGTTGTGCATTGATTGTACGTAGTTTTTATTGTTTGCAGCACGATAGTATTCACAATGAACCGGAACATATTATCCCTATCATATTGGTACACGTTCATATGTTTGTGTACAAGCCGTTGCCCAGTTGTTGTTCGTATAAAATAGATATTAATTTTGGTGATTTAACTGTAAAAATATCGCATCGTGTTAACCCTAGAACGAAAATCCTCTTGGCCAATACACATCTTGCGTTGTCATCATCACACCAGTCACTCTTCTAGTTTAGGCTTCTGTCGTGTACAACATGTGTCGAGATGAAGTATATATGATGATTATTTCATATAAATGCATATATGCTGCTTCGGACACGCACTCAAGCACCCACTTTCTATGTACCTATCCAGTCGGAACTCATAGATTTGGTCATGTAAACCATGTGCATCAAAGGCACATATTTATGCACGTCTTAGCACATTAAATTGTATGCATAGTCTTACACTTCACTACATGCGATGTGCACTAGGGATCGGTGCGTTTTACTTGGGCCCAATCAACGGAAAGAAGAGATATGACTATTCTGTACCGCTGTCTTACCCAAGTATGCACCGCCATTCGTGTACTCTGGCATCCATCTTGCATACATATATACTCGTTCATAAGTTTGAGCACTCTCCGTCATGCTCGCAAATTGCAGTTCTCAACCGTACGAATATAATTTTATCTATGTCGATTGATTTCGTTGATGACCGCATGCATGATTTACTTCATGGTAGCTAACATAATATACGTGTGTATGCATGAACTTGAGGACCGTGCGTGTATCCACGATTATGCTTATGTTATCACAACTTCATACCTCTCTGTATTCATGTGTACATGGGTTGTGTGTAAGCGTTATTGAATTTGGATGGTTTTGCTTGTGGGTGTCGTGTCGTGTTCGTATATGGGCTTCACCCATTCGGGTGTATGGATCCTTACATTCGTAACGCCACATGTATATATAGTCGTCACATGTGACTGGGTCTTTGCTACACTTGTCCCTAATTTCTATGCACGAACCAGGTGTGGTTCGCATATATGTAGGCGACGGCGTAAGTGTGAAGGAAATGATTACTATCCAATTTTCCAAAACCCAACAGTCTTGTCACAATATCTTACATACAACACTAAATACCTCGCTCGTTGTTCACGTAAACACTCTGTCCGGTTTGAGATTGCTATGAACGTGTTACTGTGTCATTCTTTTAATTTGCACCCCCACCACTCACGCACATGACATGGAAATCATTGACTCGCACATACGTATGCTCACGGCTAAGGGTTCCGCATTTGTTTTGGTTTTTATATACAGTTCCCAAGAAACCCGAATAAACAGTACATGTTGCAACTCACCCAAGTTGTGGGGGTAGGCCGAAGTGAACGTGTCTGATGATGAGCATGCATACATGCAATGTATTTATAAATAAATATATGTGAGGCAAGTTACACTTTAGATTGGAGGTTGGCAGGGATCGAGGTGGTGGTATCATACTACAATATATGTTGCATACCATCAAGTGTCAACGAGACAATTGTTTGTGTATGCTTGTTTGTGTATGCAATTGAAAGTTATGTGGTTGATGAAAAAGGCTTACTCGCAGAAAATATTTTTGAATAGTTGTCAAGTTCGAGAAAGACTATGCCATGCTATAGAGTACGTCCTTGGAGCAGACAATAGGTTCGATCACAAACAGTACTACGAAGTTCTCACAAAACCATATTAGCGAGGCATATTTTCCAATAAACTGCGTCTTACTTCGCGTGCTTCAAACGCACGCTTTGTATACGTGCCATGAACTAATAATATGTCCAAACATTGACCAATCCTGCGGATATGAAGCGTACCAGCAAAATATCCATATAATATCCTCGTGTGTTCTGAGTCTATATTACCACTCCTGCGTATAACTGCATTCTACGAAAGATCTAAAAGCCAAGCAACTATCCTCGAGTTTTTCATCTTATATTCAATATAGCTAGAACTATATGTAAGTTACGTTAAATTTCGGTTTCGCCATCACACTAGTGGCCCCAGCCGCACTTTATGTCAGTCGATATAAAGTGGAGTCACTATTTGTATCCACAACGAACCAATTGCAGTATAATCCAGGGCTGTCTATTGTAGATGAATGGCTTTAAGTCTTACCTTTTCACTAAAACTAACTCGAAACTACCTATTTACAGTTGTATCTAAGATGACGGAGTTATAGTGTACAGGAGAAACGTATGCTAGAAACATTTGTTTGTTATTTTCGTCCGGCTCGGAATCCGGTGTGTATGTGAGATACCAATTTTCGAGCGTCGAGCTAATAACATGAACCTTGATACATTAAGCATAGGATGTGTAGATTCGGTTATGTATGTATAAAACGACTAGGTTGCACTTGTCAACAGAACTATGGATTTCAGTGTTGTATGCGTGCGTTCATTGGATGAGAAGAAGAAGTGTTTGAGGATATTTACGTTTGTGTGTGAATATGTATGGTTCTCAAGCGTCAACAGCAAAGAATGCGAATTACGTGCACATACGATGCCTTGTTATGTGGAGTGGATGGCCGTGTTCGGTTTGACTTACTTGTATAACGACAACATACTTTCGTAAACGACAACATACAAATACAATAGTACGCGAAGCATGAATTGATAACATTTATATACAGGCACATACATACCTACTCGCATATTTACGCAGCAAAAACATCTTATATAGTTTTGTACATGTCGCAATGCATATTATGACAACTACTCTTTCAACCAGTACACCAAACACATGCACATATCGGTGATACATATAGTGAATGGCTACAACTAGTAAAAGGAAATGCATCTCAATATAAGGCACAAGTAACGTACTCTAGTTGCAAAGAGATCGCTAGCAGCTTTGAGCGTCATTTCGTCCCCCCATGTACGATCACGTTCCATCTTCACAAGATACGTCTCAAACTCTTTCTCGTTTCCGAAGTAAAAGTTGAATGAGTTGGGGTGCTCGCGCATCCACCCCGCAATAAGCTTCCGCACGTGCTTGTAATGTTCCTGCGTACGGCACAGCCAGTACATCCATGTGTACAATGTACCCTTATATGAATGCGTATTACAATAAAGGCACAAATGGATACTCCCAATAGATACACTCATAGACTTATTATCACTTTAGCAAACTGTTCGCGCGTGCATACAGAGAATGTGTTCCATATCTGAATGTAAGTATTGGACATGCAGTATTTGCACGTACGTTACTACATTTCTCCGTGCCCCAAAAAGAGAAAGTTATATAGGCAATACACATTAAAATGGAACACATGTAAACATCAAGTTAAAGCAAACTGCATTCATAGTTCAACAACAATCTTACTCATAAAGAGTGTCCATATATACGAAAGCCTTACACAGATAATACAAGTGCTTTATCAAAATAGGTACAATTGCATTCCGTAACAAAAACACACACACACATACTTATATATGTACCTGCGTTCCGTAGAGTTGGTATGAAAAAGACCTGAATTGACAATTTCCGTCGCCTTCGCTCTCTACAAGCTTTAGTCCAAGCATATGTAATCTATCTAACAATTGCTTCTTTTCGGAGCTTTCGTGTTTCTGCGTTTGTGTTGCATGAGACCGAGTGAGCTCATACGTTAATGTGATTTGTGTACTTGGTAGTGTGGGTGTGTTCGCACTTGTGTAAACAGTTCATCCTCTGAATATGAGTGCGCATCTAGGTATGTATTCGCTGCCCATACTTTTGTCAAACTACCAGCAGAACAACTAAAAATCGGATCACTGGACGAGTGACGGACCTCTACCGCATCTCGTGCCATTTGAGCTTTTCGTTTCATTATAATCTGAAGAGAATTGAGCCAGAAAACAACGAATAGTCATCGTGCGCGTAAGAGGTTACATAGAAGATGGAAGTTCATCACAACCTATTGGGATATCACTATAAGAATAATCACTATCACTGTAGGAATGAGTGATCACTGTAGGAATGATCATATTTTGCACATATTCATACATCTATGTAATCGTTGAACGAGAAATGAAGATCCCTACAATTGTACCAATAATTTGTTGTAGTCCTATCACGAATACGAACTAGCCGAATACCAATATGAGTTTGTACATGCATTGTTCTATATCGTGCATATGTATGCTTATTACAGCACCACAACAAAGTCACGTACCCACGATTATATTTGCATGTGTGTGTGCATATGTACACAATTACCACAACACGGGGCATGGCGAGGAAAAGACTGACAGGGTCAATCTTCTGCTTCAAACGATTGATGATTTCCAAGTCTGTTGATTAAAGTGCACGATCCAACACACACAGTGCACAGCATGGACATATACACGAACACATGAACAACACAAAAACCGTTAATAAATAATAGTACACTTGACATATCAGAAGAGGGCTTTATCGCTGTGCTCAACTATACGTGTATGTACGTAGATATACATGTGTAAGTATGCGTACACAATGTGAGATTGTGAGAAATTCTAGTTCACGAAATTCGTAATATATACAGGCAGTGGAACAGGAATAGACAAAAGTAGTACATATAACCAAGTAGAGTAAGTTCGTTCTTATCGCTATCCTCCCACCCATTTATATAGCACACATATGCTGCATACCGAGCATGTATATTAGATTATTCTGCTAGCACTGAGTAACGTGAAATTCAAGGGTGACTGGAATCCAACCCTCTCTATCTACAACAATGTGTAGGAATGTACAGACTTGTGTAGCGGATGCCATGAATAGAACAACGACTGTTCCTATTAGATATGGGCCGAACTACACATGAACATACCTTTTAACTTACATATAAGCTTACGTACGTGCCATGTATGAACTTGTATGTGCTTTTGTGCGCAGCACATGGGTGCACATATAGAGATACTTCGTGTTCACACTTATTGTCATTTGTCATATGCACATCTATAATGTTGTGGAACATACCATGTTTTTTGTCGACGAATGAATCTGGCAACCCTTCATTCCTAACTCTGAATTTTCTGTCGGAGGTAACTTGCACTCCAACTAAAAGCGTGCCCTTCCCCTGACACTGACAAAAAATGTATACATACGTGTGTACGAACGGTTAAAACGTTCGAAACGGGAATATTCATATCATTTGTTCACAAAAGTGCAATGTCTGTGTATAGTGAGATTTTGTATAAGCAATAGCGTACGTCAGTACACCGATGATATTTCTTTCTTGCTCAAGTATTACGGTGGCACATGCTCTCTGAGGCTACTTTACCCCTTCTATTGATACATGCATTTACAAGAAATGGTGGTGGCCATCCAAGGATACATGTCAGTAGAGGTGAGAGTGCGAGTGTATTGACGATGTGCTTTCACTCACAGAGTGTTTGCTGTTATCCTTCCCACGTGTATCGCGCGTCGTTGTACGTTCAACGTCCGCAGATTAAGCGTGTAAATAAATACATATATATATATGAACAACAAGTATTCGTAAACATACTAACACATAAGTAAATACTGTCAGACGCCAAAGTACTAGCATGCGTGTGCGTGTTCATTCCCATACATACACGTCCTTCTCCAGCCTCGCTCTTTCCTATAGTGTACCACTGCTCACGGTAAGCCTGATTTAATCCACCTCCATCGATAGGCACCCATACGACGCCGAATAAATCCGATTCTTCATCAAAGACCTGATATGAACGACTCGTATCAGAAGAGCTATGCTTGCTCGACGCCAATAATATAAAACTTCATATATACGCACATTTCTTATAAATGCGTGAAAAGAAATCATTTCATTTTGAGCAGCAATTCCTCTACACAATTGTACCACACCAATATACACCACAACTACGACTGCAAAACATTTGCACTACAATAGATCCGGCCAATGCCTTGTCATTACGCAGCGATTTTAATAATACCACTGCATAGTTCAGAATGTACATATTACGCTAACATAAACACTCATAGCCATCCTCATTCCTGAACACAACAAAGTCATGCAAATAGTTACCTCGCTCATCCACAACCATCTACAACAGTACCAACACTCGTTATTTGCAGTATACCTTAATTAAAATCTCGGTACTATCTCGGACTAAGTCCTCGACTTCAGAGAATTCGAATGAAAACTCACAGGGAGAGTCCCACTTGGTCGTTGGCGTATTTTTTTGGACAGAAGTCTTTCCCTTACGCTTATTTCGGACATATACTTCACAGAACAGATCTGTTAGTCCATTAAATTCCTTGGGTGGTAGTTCTTTTGCCTCCTTAATGTATATTGTCACGCAGTTGTCTTGAATGTCCGACATGCTGACAAACCAAAAATGTATATCGCTATATTTATGAAAAGTGTGTGGAACGCGTTATGTTATTGTGTGTTGATAATGTGAAAGAATGTACTATATTTACAGCCTGTATGTCCTTTTTTTCAAGTACGTGCACTTGATATTAAACAGGTGCAACAAATAATGTAAATGTACGCAGATGAGCGTGTCGCGCATTGGTCGATGTGCTCGATGTTGGCTGACTTAACGTTTCTTTCCTCGTCGGCCAAGGACTTCGCAAAATGTACTATGTCGATACTATGTAGATAAGGATTGCGCTCTCGATTAACGTTGAATTGGATGTCCAGGGCAGTGAAACAAGTAGAGGTAGATGGAATGATGGGTGTGGAGTTGGTGGTGGGAGCAGAGATCGAACAAGAGGTGAGAGAACAATGTGGATGTGGGAGAAGAGGGGTGGAAATTGGGATCAAAGTGGATGCAGAAGCCAGAGCGGGGGGATAGGGGGTACAGAAGTATGTAGAGGATAATGAACAACCTACGGACGTGGAATAGAAACGAATACAGATGGGCTTAGGCTCGGATTACGTTTGTTTCTCTTTTGGTTTGAGTTCATGTTTTGTGTTTTGAGTTTTGTTGATCAGTAATGTGTTATCAGTAACAGATCCGCATTTACGACACCCATATCCCATATTTACGACATCTGGGTGATATACCAAATCCGTTGAAAGATAATTTACGACGTGTCTATTTGCGACACAACCATGTATGTTTCAAATATTCAAGTTCTACAACGTATGAAAAGTGAATTTCGGTACTTGGGATTTAGGTTTGAAAATTTGAAATAACGATTGGATTTGAGCCAAATTTTCTGACCCACATTAAGTAATTTCCCAACCCGTGGGTACGTAAAACGAAATCATGAAATGATCCAATAATTATTTTGGTGAGAAAAATGTCGGAAAAATTGGAAATGTGGACCCGATTCTGTACCAGAAATTGAATAAAAAAAGCCGATTCGGTAATCTTATTTCCTCATATATGACATCGGCACTATTCCCTCACCACAACACATACACACACACACACACACACTCGCACACTCGCACACTCAACACACTTACACACCCATTAACTCGCACGCACAAACCACACACACATATCTACACCTATGCATAGTGTGTGTGCGCATCCACAATTAAGTATATATATATATCTCGTTACATCTGGGAAAACATAGTACACCCACTTGACTTGCATGCTTGTCAATATATGAATGTATATAAACGCACAGTCATATATATTCACAAATAGGTACTTCTATTTACTCATCGGCTTCTTATACCGTTGAGGAAATACTACCTTCTTACCGCATTACTGCAAAATTGAGGACGCGGATGAACCAAGTCTCCCACTAAGTGTTTCACTGCATAATCTCATGCGGCTGCAAACCTTAGCAATCCACACGGGAAGGAGAAACAGCCTGTGTGTACCATTCTTCCAGACGCTGACACAGGCACATTCGCAAAATTCTGAAGTGCAAGCATCTAAATATAAACAAGCTTTATCTAGCCAAATGCATTCATCTACTCGAGGCCAGTGTCAGGTCCTTTATGCGGATGCACACACTGCGCACGGTAGTTCACCTTTGCATGAATGGATGGGCGAGAAAACTAACACAAGAAAGGATGTGACATATGAAGTACGTACACAGGCAGTTGAGCTGGAGTTTGATGTATTTTTTAGTGTGTGTGTGTTTGTGTTTGTGTAAGAGTGCTATGTGAGTACGAGTGTGAGTGTGAGTGTTTGTGTCAGAGTGTTGTGTGAGTATGAGTGCGAGTGTGAGTGTGTGATTATATGTGTGCGTGTGTACATGTGTACGTGTGCGAGTGCATGTGTGCGTATGTCTCTGTGCATGGGTGTGATTGTCTGTGCCATTTATGTACGCGCGACTGTCTGCACCTATGCATATATATACGGGTGTATGTATGAATACGGGCATATTGTACTTAACGTATGGTTGTACGCAAAACTTCCAAGGTTTGTTTTCAAATGTGTTAACTTTATATACGTATTTAAATATTCGTACGTATCGATCTCAACAAATACCTATTGGTCTATACACATGTGCGTGTACATATAGCATTTTCACACGACTACGCACACATCTACAGATACTTGATTATGAACATTCTCCGAAAACTAAATCGAACGACGTGCATTCCCCAATACGACCCTTCGATGTGTCAAGATACACATCGCAACTCACTACCAAAAGCAACTTAGGTATATCCTCGTGCAGGAGTCAATATGTATGTACGTTTGTGTATCCATATATTTGCGAGATAGCATATGAACATAGTTGTACGTGCCTGTGTACTGACACCTTGAATCTATTATACACGTATGTACCGGTATGCCGATTTTGTACGCCTATAAATTTGTTTGTAAGATTCATCGCAGCTATTTTATGCATGTTTATGGACTTGAATGTGTACATATGTGTACCGCGTACGTATAGACGCTGCTATCACCTACAAATATGCGGTTAATGCTTGCCTGCACATCGCACGCACACCTGCATGTAAACACCTGTATATTACACGTGCGCACAAACTACATATTTTTGAACACATCAACACACGCGCATATGCAGGCAGATACGTGGTGTACGCTCCTCGATGTGACTCTACGCATACAATATTATTGGAAGATTTCCCACGTCTACAAGCTGGTTCAGTTGTAGTAGCGGATGCACAGGGTGCGTCGAAGGGTAGAGGTAGCAACGTATGGGATTCACCAGCCGGCCAGTTGGCCTTCTCTTTCAAGGTGGGCATAATTAGTTGTACTTCCGTACCTATGTATATGATGTCTTAGTATGTACTTGTGAGTGTATACTTGTATGTGTCGATGTGTTTGTGTGTACAATCTCTATGAACATATGCTGTTCAATGTAATTAGTAGATATTTTAAACTGCAATGGAAATCTATTTTTCGTTGAAGGCAAAGATATCATAAGTGTGGATATTACGTTACGGAAAGTGATACATGGTTGTGTTTACGTGTATACAACGCATCTATGTTGACGAATATTTGGCATTGGTTTTTATGTCGGAGTATGTGTGCATTTCATGTGTGCGAAGGTTTTCCTACATATGTGACTGTCTGCTTCCGCTGTTTCGTGACTTGTGACGCTTGGAAGGGGCGAATACCTATCTGCATGTAGAAGTGGGACAATTATCCATGTTATACATATGTGAATATGTGGGTCTTCTTTTCCAACTGAGAATATTTATTTGTTGTGTGCTGGTTGTTCATGTACACGATCTGTACGTATATCGAGGAGAAAAGTAATAGCACTTAAAGAATTAAACTGCTATTCTTCTTTCGATGCTTGGTTATTTACAAGTACGCGAAGCCGTGTTTGGGTCCATTTACATGTGTGTTTGTAGTTGGATACTGCATTTACGCATAGAATCCATCGAATACATACATGAATACATACACATATACATATGTGCATCACGCAAAACAGATTATGGTCAAATATCCATCACAGCTGGTGTGTATGCAGTACCTCGTTTCTTTGGCTGTTGTGAAGGCATGTGAGACATATCTTCCTGCTACAGAACGTGATTGCATTATTAGGCTCAAATGGCCGAATGGTAAGTATGTGAGCGTGTGGGAATAATGTATGTGTTGTTGTTCATGTCCGTGCCCAGGTATACAACCACTATGTGTATGTTCTTGGTTGTTACAACAACGTCTTCTTGTTAATACACAATATGGCCTACTGATTATTGCTATGTGCTTATCCCACACACAACTGCCACATACATAAATTCGTATTGATACGAAAGCGTAGGCATACAGTTTGTTATTCCTGACCATACATTACACTGAATTGATTTTATTGATTGAATACACAGATATATACACGGGCAAGACAAAGATTGGCGGCGTGCTGTGTAACTCCGTATATAACAGTTCCAGGTAGGAATTGTCGTAATCTGTATGTCGTGGGTGTGGCTGAGTGCATGTTATTGTGACTGGACGTGTGTAAATGTGTATATATATCCGCGAATGTGTGTCTGATGTGCATATTTGATCACCTGTGAATGTAAAATAATATGTGTCCGCATATTACTATCATGAATGTACAGTATTGCAAGATCACGAACATTTGATGTAGTTGTAGTACTTCCACACATACAGTATGTATATGTTAATGTGTAGTCATCCCATATGCGCACATCACGGTCACGTTCCCATGAACATTGCTACTCACTCATATCTATTAAAACCTCATCAGGAAAGAATTTGAGATAGTGTGTGGGGTTGGTCTAAATGTCTTCAACAATCACCCAACCACGTGTTTAGCTAGTTTGATAACGGATGCTTCTGGTAGGGAATGTTTATTCGCTGTTCGGGTGGTTATATTTTGTAAAATGTATGTGTCTGTGTGTATATATAGAGGTACGTATGTTTGTCTGTGGGGCTAAAGTTTGGGATTTTTGTGTCTTGAAATCTATCACTACAGTTTATAACTGATTCGTAAGGTTTGTGCTATGTGTCCTTTTTTTAAAAGTTTGTGTCTATGCGTGTGTCTCTGTATACACGAACACACACTCCTAGCCGCATCCATACCTTTATATTTACAACTATCCACATACGCGTGAATCCTGTATATAGCTGTACCTTCACGACCAACATTAGAAAGGGAAGGTCTGTTGGCTCATTTCATGAATATATTTGATGAGTATATGGATACCTACCGTGTTCGTGATTTCACACCGTTCTTACCTGACTATTTGGAGGTATGTCCATACACATGCTTGTACAAACTTGCCCCACCCCAACGATGAGTGTATATGTACATCGCACGTTCCTACTCGTTGTACGTATATCTTCTGTAGAGACCTTCGAATTTCACAGAACTCTACATCCACTCACATGATCATTGCATATTCTTTTGTATTATGTATGTATGTAAAGAGATGGATGCATTCTGATGAAGTGCTAAAACTTGCAGCTGATGGATCTTTCGTCACCGTTAAGGTTAGAATATATTTTGATTATTCCTGCTAATTTTATTTTATTGTATAGTGTGCTATGTATGAAACTTTGAATATGCTTGTGCACATGTATTGCGTAGTATGCTCCGTGTCGATACCTGTATCTGTGACTTCAGTGATGGCATGTTCATTCTTACGACAATGCCTACATTGTTCATATAGGTGCGCGGTTCATCCGTCTTTTTTTTTTCCATCTTCCTGCCTGAATGCTCAATCGTAATGCTTGTTCTTATATATAGTATGACTTTTTATTCCTAATATATACATATTGAAAGAATGTGAAGTACGCTAGAAGGACACTTATTTTGCATCCATGTAGGAATTTCTCGTAATATACCTACATTGCATGCATATATACTGTGAGGGTTTAAGTATATGTATATTTATTTTTTACTACGAATACAAGAAGATACTTTGTGGATTACAACTCAAGAAACATACAGTATATATTCGCATATGCCTTATGTTTACACAAATACGAGGATATTAAACCTACGAAATCTTTTTTCCTGGCGTGTAGGGTCTGTCTGAGGCGGGATATCTTCTTGCAGAAGATAGCAACGGAGAAAAGTGCGAACTGCACCCAGACTATAATAGCCTCGACTTATATAAAGGCTTACTTAAGAAGAAGATTAACAAATAAGAGAAATACCAAGGGCAAGGCAGCTGCACTGGTGTACGTGGAATATGTGCCTCTACATAATTAGGTTGCTGATATACAGCAATGAGTTGCGAGCTACGCCCCGAAAATAATTTCATCACGGGTTGCTACTCACTAAGTTAGAAACGAGACATAATGACTATGACGACTGCGTTGCTACATATAGTATGCGAACGCATTTAGTGTTTCATATACGCCATGCGTCCTTTTTATTAAATCCTGAATGAGAGATTGTCAAAAAAAGTTCTTTCCAATGGTGAGATCATGCAATACCGACTCACTGTACAAATTTATACCTCTACTCTGATTCTGATTATAACGTTTCATCAACAGAAATGTTTATACTTATATATTGGTGGTCAATTGTGTTATAAAAATTTATCATTGTAGATGCGTAATTGTTAGAATTAGTGATTCCTCTGGCGCTTTTATGCTGATTTGCAAGCATCCCTTGCCAAGAACTATACTGCCATCATCTCATCCATTCCCGCTTAGAATCCATGGAGCTCAAAAGCTTAGCACTTCATATTAATCTCATTCATCTGTATGCTTTCACTCTATGCAGTCGTGCAATTCATTTTCTAGATCATATAATTCTATGGACTGTTGTCTGTCAAACGCCGGTTAACATCGCACTACCGGGACATCTTACCAGGTGTTCTATGGAGAACATATTCCAAGTACTGTGATCACATCATATACATTGATTGTAACTAAACGGTAAACAAATAAAATCTACCTTTGTATGCTCTCTCACAGCTTGCTTAGTTCAATATGCAACGTGGTTTTCCAATGTTTATGGTCAATATGTTGTTCTTTGGTTTAGTTTTTATTCATGTGCAAAGTAGTATGAAGTTAAGCGCTGTGACTATATATTGACGTTGCAAACGCAAATTTCTTCGCAGCTCTATTTCCACGAGCAAAATACATCGCCAAAATCATCTGCTACAACAGTATCTATTTATATGATTTACATATGTACTGAGAAGTGTGTCAAGCGAGCACTGTACTAGTTAAATGCTCCTAAATTTATATCCAAATTATGTGCAAATTACGCGCTCGCTTGACGTAAGTTTACATTAAACATCCACTTGAACGAGCAATAGTACATTCTCTGACACTGAATCATTTCAACATATAGTTGTGCCCATCCATACATTAGCAAGTACTTGTTTTCAACATATAGTTGTGCCCATCCATACATTAGCAAGTACTTGTAGTTGTCAAATACACTGCCATAGACGGGAAGGCAAGCAATGTAGAAGTTTATCACTAGCGCAACGGTTTGAGTCCTATGGGGCGAAATAGTGTAGGATGGAACTAAGACAACATACATAGTACGAAAAATCGCAAGGTGTTGAATGCGTAAACAGCAAACAGCTTTACACATTTATGAATTATGCTGTATGCAAGTGTAAGGCAGTTGTTGTACGTCATTGATCTGAATCGGTAGATCCAATAGAAACTAGATAATCAGTGGCAAATACGTGGTTGCCATGCACTCCAACTCAACACATACTGTCGTGGTCGAAACTCATAACACAAAACATCAAAAACCCGCAATCAAACCTCAACCCATTTGTTCATCATAAATGCATTACACAACACACCAAGCTTTGCTCGGAGAGCATTGGTATCATCCACTGACATGGACTCTTTCGCACCTCCACCAGTACTCTCAAGATCAACATTCTTTGATTTAGAAGCGGAATCAAGTAATTTCGAACTATTCTTTTTCTCCCTTTTATCTTTCGCTTTAGAGTCACCTTTTAGTTTAAGAATATGTTTACCTCCTCCTGTTCGTGTAGAAGTGAAGATACAGTAAGTGTACATATACGTGTGGTAGTGAATGTGGTTGCACATACACACTGCATTATCCAATTGCACATAACACATTCCAAGTCAATATTCAGCACGAATTCATTTTATCCTACCTACATTTCGTGTAAAAATGAAAATAACTGTACTCGACTTTAGGTATTCCTGCGCAATCGATAGGCATAGCTAGCAATCAACAAATAGAATAGTACAGAATGTGGGTACGATCCATACGGATGATGATACCTTTGGTCGATCCAGACGACGCTTTTGTAGCTTGGGGTGGAAGTGTAGTGGAAACAGGAGCAACAACCGCTGGTGCTTCACCGGGCATGGGGATACTGTCCAAATCCATATCATTGTCCGAAACCACATCCCTGAACAAAATAGTGAATTTTAGACACTTCTATCAAACATTTATAATTCGCACTCGCGTGTGCATATAAATAGCATCAAGGAAACACAGGCAAATACCGGTGCGAATGAGGTAAAGAGATACGCTTCACAATCTTACGGTAGACGATACTAACAATAAGGACTCGCCTTTGAACTGCGTTTTGTAACAAACATACAACTGTTTTTCTGTGACTTACACAATGAAAATGACACGTTAGAATATTAACGATATGGATCACACAATTCTACTGTGCCCTCTTACGGCGTGTTCTAAGAACACTTAAGAACTCCCACAGTTACGTTCTTGTATTGGCCCGCAGTTATGTTTACTACTGCAATCACATACATGACAGAGTATATATAATAACATATGCATATGGACTTACACGCTTACGCTCCTACTGCGGCTTGCATTTCGGTTCCTACTGCGGCTTCTACTGCGGCTCCTACTAATACTTCTGGGTACTTTCCTTGCTCTTTTGGGACTTGGACTCCGACTTCGTGCACTGCTACTATCACTCTCACTGGGACTCCTACTCTTCCTATTTCTGGTCTTACGATCGCGGCTTTCACTTCTGTTTTTTCGACGGTTACTTCTGCTTCTGCTTCTACTGCGATGCCTGTGATTTTGTGCATGGGCAATTGAGTTAGGGTTGTGTAAACATATATAAATATGTACATGTATGTGTGAGAGAGAGAGTGTGTGTACGCGTATATGTGTGCATTTTTTTGTATATAACCTCGTGGTGTCCCGTTTTTTCACAAATCAACCATTTTCACAGGTCTTCTATCTGCTTTTGACTACACAACGGCGCTTGAACCGCGTCACATCTAAAGAAAGCCGCAATAACAGAAGAACAATGAAAGGCACAGACACATATATCACAGCGCATATGTATTGACATACATGCATGCCCTTGTCTGAGCGTTTGATATGTAGTTTATACCTGCTTCTCGAACTATCGTCCGGCCTATCCAAGTCTCTGTACCCTCGTCGGCCACTTCTATCGCGATACTCTTTACTGCGATGTCGATCTCCTCCCCGATCTCTCTCATGTCTATCGCCCCGATGTCTATCCTCCTTATCTCCACTACGCTCACTTCCACGTCCACGCCTGCGCCCGCTCTCACGCTCTCTACCTCTGTCTCTATCCCTATCTCTATCTCTGCGTGATTCTCTTTCTTTTTCTCTATGTGTATCTCTATGTGTTCCTCTCTCGCGATCTCTGCTAGACTCACGCCTCCTCCTGCGTTCTTTATCCCGACGCTCATCACCACGGCTACGATCACGCCTACTATGACGATCGGAACGCTCTCTCTCTCTGTCCTTCTTCTCAATCCCCCTTTCCTTGTCCCTATCGTCATTCTTACGTTCACTCTCATTCACATTCACATCTACATCCACATCCATGTTTGTGGATGCACTTTTATGGGACACTGGCTGGTCTCGCGTGGATGTGGCGAGTTCGTCATCCGATTCTTTCTCCGTATCTTCATCATCTTCTAAAAGGTCGTCAATCGCACTAACACGCGGTTGGATCTGTGAGATTAGGTAGCGTAGCAGCGTGAGTACAATATTGGTGTTCCTGCCTGGTATGAACAAGTCTATACATGTAAGTGATTACGATTATGCGAAGGTACGAGAGTTTCCGGACATGGAGAGGCGACATTCATACGCATTTATTACTAGCATTATATACATATAGCAGAGCATTACACTGATATAGCAGATATGCAAGCACACAGCAATCTACTCAAAACAACACGCACCCATTCACTCTCACACGAAAGCACCAATTTTCAACCGTATACAACGAAGACCTCAATTGCCTTTACCTCTCCAGTTTCCTCCAAGATATATCGCTTCTGTACTCGAGGTAAAATAACATCACACACGCGATCTTCGTGTAGAAGATCATCAATGAACTCATCGACATGCCCACGGACAAGGCTACCACTCCGATTCTTCACTCGTATACAACGAAAGTCGTCATACAAGGGTTCTAGATACTGTACACAAACAGATATATATATATATATATATATACGTGTATGTGTTACTTGCGATTGTGATTGCTTGTGTTGATACGGTACGTTCAAGTGTGCTGTGTCATGGTGTTTGTGTTGCTTTGCATATGTTAATGTACCTGTAAACGTAAGGAAAGCAAACTGTGGACATTTGAGGTGTGTGTGTACGGACCATCTTTTACCACCGTGACAATCTCGTGTAGCGAACCCACAGAAAGTATCTTTGTATTTAAATATCTTACACATGAACATGCATATATGTGAACGTGTACGCATACCTTATAACAGTCTTGAGACGATGCCGTTAATCTAAGGTACAATGATCCTAGGAGACGAATATATCTGCAAAACAAAGACGACATGAGAAATCATAAACATAAACGGTCACTCGTCTCGACAAAGCAAGTTCGTGTAATTTTACCTATATATATATATATATATATATACATGAACATTCACTGCACGAGAGTGTACACATACGTACTTGTAGTCTTCATTCTTAATAAATTCTACTATAATTTCCTTGTCTGGCTGTATCTGAAGCATTTTCAACAATAAACACATGAAAGGTGTGGGTTTAATGTTTCCTCCATATATTCCTCCACAATAATTCAACTCAACAGCCTTATCAATTAGTGACTCCGCGGTGAGTGCAAAGCAATCTTCCTTCCAGTACCGAGAGTCATATATGCGCGTGCGGATGATCTTTTCGACCAGGTGCTGTGGGTTGCGCCCGTGTATTTGCATAGCATCTTTAGCGGTCACGTTAGCCATGATGCCTGGGTGTAATCTGAAATACGATAGCAGTTATAGAGTGTACACCACTTACAAAACAACAAATGACTGATCTTTTAACGTTCATGTATGGAATTACATATGAATGTATCGTATTGGATGGGGTGGTGTATCTATATGTAGAGTATAACGTACAGACGTACGTCGGTTTGGGGCAGTACGGATGTAAGTGAGTGAGTGAATGTGAGTGAGTGTGTGAATGTGAGTGAGTGTGTGTGTGTGTGTATGTGTGTGTGTGTGTGTGCTGTTGCGTGGGGTTCCAGAGGTAAAGAATACCGAACTTCTTTTTCTGTAGTTACTTTTTATTTGCCCACTACTGATTTCCGGTGTGCGATTTGAAAGGTAAGTAAACGTACACAAACAAACACAAACACACACACACACACACACACACACACACACACACACACTCACTCACTCACTCACTCACTTACTCACTCACTCACTCACTCACTCACTCACTCACTCACTCACTCACACTTACACTCACACATACACACATACACTCACATACACATACACACACACACACACACACACACATACATACATACACTCAGTAGTCCTTCATCATGTCTCGCCGTTATGACACACACACAACCATCTTCTCGCCGGAGGGACGCCTGTATCAGGTGGAATATGCAATGGAGGCTATCTCACACGCAGGAACGTGCATGGGCGTTTTATGCAAGGAGGGTATTGTACTTGCAGCGGAGAACAAAAACACGTCCAAGCTTCTGGAAGCGTCTCGTAATAGTGAGAAGATTTATAAGATCAATGATAGTATCGCTGTGTGTGTTGCAGGTATTACTGCAGACGCCAACATTTTAATTGAAAATCTGCGTCTGACTGCTCAGAGATACTTGTTGCAGTACCAGGAAGACATTGGGTTTGAACAACTTGTTCAGAGCTTGTGTGATCTTAAGCAGGGATATACCCAGTATGGAGGTACGTATGCATTTTCATGTATACGTACAAGTTTTACCGACAATAGTGTATAACCTCATGTACTCTAATGTACGTACGAGTTTGGTCGTCTCTTGGTTTGTGTTGCTAAAGTTTCGCTGAATGGTTACGATATGTATTTTTGTATGTGTACAGATATATATGTGTGTGTGTGTATTGTGTGTTTGCATGTTTGTATTAGATGCGATAAGTGTTACTACAGTAAATGAATGTTTGAGTATGCATGTCGCTTCCTCAGCGTCACTTACAAGTACTTGGTACTACGTCTGTTTGGCTTGTCTTTGTTGTAGCCAGATGGCAATGGAGCCTGTCTTCTTGCTTTAGCAGTGGTATGCATATACATTTTTCTTATTGTGAATGGTACGAACTCGAATATTATGTTCATTCAGGTCTCCGGCCCTTTGGTGTGTCTTTTCTATACACTGGCTGGGATAAACACTTTGGCTTCCAGCTTTATCAGAGTGATCCATCTGGAAACTATGGTGGTTGGAAGGCAGCCTGCATCGGTTCCAACAGTCAGGTAATACTTCCTATCTCTGTAGACCACTTTCGTTTTGAACTATGGAGCGTTGTTATACGTCGAGCTTAAGATCGGCTGTGTCACTCATAGAATACTACAAGATATATGTAGTAGAATTGGATTTACCATACTGCTGCGTGATAGTTATATAGATGTATAGCGCAACGACTGTCGGGCACACGATGGGTGAGTAAACACGTTTAGCTTATGAAAGGTTGACTGGTCGGAGAGGAGTATACAGCTTGCCAAGAGGCGATGCCAATGTATTTCTATACTTGATACTCTCGTACTTGGTTTGGGTGTATGGTTTAACTGTGGGATACCGTCCCATATGATTTCCTTTCAAGTATGCTCTGCTGACATGTCTTATTCACACCAGTTCATGATTGTCGCCCTTCATTGTTATTAAAATCACATAGGCTGCGCAAAGCATTCTAAAGACAGACTATTCTGAAGATATGTCTCTTGACGATGCGCTTATGCTTGCCGTGAAGGTCTTAACCAAGACGATGGACAGCACAACCCTTTCTTCGGAAAAGCGTATGTTTCTTTATCATAACATTGACGTCTGAAGTATAGTTACTTGTTCCGACGAGACACAATTGTATACAGGCTGTAATATCTACTTTCTTACTAGTTGTCACTATGTGTTTATCGGCTATAAAAGACATGCAACTATGTAGATATATGTGCGTATGTTTGAATTTTTTTATGTGCGTAGGATAGAGTCACATTGGAACATGTTTATTTACGTCACATGCACCATTTAATGCAGTCGAGTTTGCAACGCTGTCTCGTAAGGATGGCAAGACAGTATTCGAGCATGTGTCGAAAGAGAAGACGGAAGAGCTTCTAGCCAACGGAAAAAAGATTTTGGAAGAAAAGAAACTTGCTGAACAAAGAGAGAAGGCGAAGTTGGCCAAGAAATAGATTGTGTTTGACTTTTAAACAACAATATAATACACTTGTAAGTGAAATAAATTAAAACTGATTCTGTGTACACCATAAAATCACATTGTGATCAACAAGGTCGCTGAGTATATCACTTGAGTGATCATCGGTAATATAACACAAGAGAGTGACGTCTAATGTGACAATTATTTAAATCCGTATTTCCTGCGTAAATAGTTTCTTGTTAAGAATGTTTTGTTTGCAGAACAAACCGAGAGAGACCACTAAAATCAGCAAGATGCTCCCGATTTTTAATTATAAACGCACGGTTTTGAAACATCTCGAAACATCACAGTGTGGATCAAAGTGATGTAATTGTTTTAAGGTGTTTATCATTCAGGCTTCTGTGGGAATCTTGTTTGGGTACACATTTGAAGTCAGCAATGATTCATTTTCTCCATTGAAGACAATCGGAACATCTCTTATCACATAATGCTGTAATATGAGCCATTGAAATATGTGCACTCTTCATTATGTCCGTTTTTCGAAGTGCGGAGAAAGTTTCAGCCAATGTACAATGGAGAACCACATTGCCGACTGGATGAAATAAATAATACAATTTCCCTACGTAGTTTTCGGTTAAAAGTGACGGTTCCCCTGGCTTTTATGGCCAGCGTAATCAATTTCACAAGATCAAGTTTTTATTGTTTGTAATGCCAGCCATGGACTATGCATCATCGGACGAAGGTTGGTTCTCGCCTGCGGTTAATACATTTCTTCTCGTAGCGTATTAATTGTTTACGGAACCCTCTGCGTGTTTAAATATGCAATGAGATTTACATATGTAGTTCGTGTGCATATGTCTGTATGTTTAATGAAGGATGAGATTGCAATATCGCATGGCCCTACTATTTGACTGCCGTTAATGCACTAATTCGATTCATCTTATTGTTATAATATATATCAAATACATTGTCCAATAATACTGGAACGTGCATGTGTGCAATTATACGCAAGTATGAACAAGTGTGTGCGTACACATTTATGTATATGTATATATGTGATTGATCAGTATATGCGTTCACGAATGTGCATGTGTATATGAATTCGTGTACGCTGTCGCAAAACTTGGGTTCATAGTACTCCAGTTGTTCACACACATCATGCACCCGAGAAGCTGCGAAAAAAAAACAAAAATCAAACAAGATATAAAACATATGTACTTATTCGGGTTGACCACATTTCTTCTACTGTGTACGTATTCGATTGATTCATCCAGGTTCCATTCTAATTCGCGAAGGCAGTAGGCGATGACAGCAGTGGCAGAACGGCTAACCCCCATCTGATGTACATACGTGACAGACGGGACACATAATAGAAATTAATATATACGTCATTGTATGAGAATTTGACTTGTATGAGAATTTGACAAGTAGGAAATAGCTCTCTACTTAAAACAGTCACTGAATTTGCCATTTTATATGTAATATACACACCAACCAGAAGAGTCAAGTACAGTTAAATTTCGGTGATATGAATGTGCACCAGCTTGTTTGATTCCTTAAAACAACAAAACCATTGCCAATACCGGGCAATTTTGTCACTCTCTGTCGTTTGACAAGGCATAGCGTGTGCAATCTGTACGTGCATGTTCACAAATCTTTATATATGCATGACAATATACGCTTAAGTCATATTGTTAAGGTGGAACTACATGTAGTGTTGTGTCAAATGTAATAATCTACATACACTTTACAACGTATAAACGATTATAAAGCGATAGCTGCGCGTAATCAAACTCTCAAACTCACGGATGTGGGTATATGTGCAATTATAAAGGTGCGCACATACATACTTTAAAAATAAAAAAACGATGCTCAAGTGGTGTTGTCATGTGTTTGAAAGTCACCGCTAGAATGTTACAAGTGTACATACTTGACAATGAACCAATACCCTGCTTTTGGTCTGCTTCGCCTCTTTGATAAAGTCAACCGCTTCATCTAAACAAGTATTATAAGTGTACAAGTGAGTTGTGATTACAGTGCCAGGTAACAAGCGCGCGTTTGTGTGAGCATGTACAGTCTAGGTATTTGTGGGTGCACATGGATATCAGCGGCTTCCATACATATATGTATTAAAATTGTACACATGCTCGTGTATTTATGAACTGATTGAGTACAAGCGCACGTGAGTGTGCAAATTATTACCCAAGAAAGGGTATATATCGGCTTCAGCTTCATCCCATACACGTATGTGACAGTAGCGGAAAGTGTCAGGATAGAAGTTATCTATTTCAATGGCCATATTGAGCACAAATCCCACCTACATTTAGTTTACATATATGTGAAAGTGTAAGTGTTAAGTGTGTTAGTGCGTGTGTTCGTGTATATGCTGTTCGTCTGTGAATACGTGTTGCATCATGTAAGTATAAATATAATAAATTTCGTACACACAAACGTACACATATGCGCGCAAGCACATACACGCATACGTTGTAGGATTCAGGACCATTAGTCTTTATGTGATTAAGCTTACGCGTGTTATTATTACGAAACACGTGCTATCAGATTACATGTAGGAATGTGATCACTCACATATATTTGAATGATTCTGTGTATGATTCTCAATTATGAAGATGTTTATATGCCCGTGGAGGTGATTGTATGTGTTTCGATGAACAAACAACGCACCTTGTTTTCAATAAGTTCTTCCATATTAGATGCATTCCATTCTGTTCCCAAGTAGAGAAACTCGTTGAATATCTCGCTGTAGCATATTTGGTTGTCGCAGTGTAGTGTTGTTGTGGGTGTGACTGTGCGCTTATATGATTACAGGTGTTTTGGTCCCGTGTGTGAGTGTGTCGAGCGTCAGCGTGCAGTTGTAGGTGTAGGAGTTTGGGTTTAAGCATGTGCTGCAGAAAACGTCAAGGAACAGTTTCAGCTCTACAAATATGGAACGCAAAAACATGACATTAGCGCATATACCTTGAGTGTTCCATTTGGCCTAGCACAACCATCATTCGCTCGTCAATATACTTTTTATAGCTTCGCAAGTCTTGCTCGAACTGGACTTCCAGTTCGCGACGAACCTGGTGTATTGTTGCGCATGCGTTAATATGTTATGTGTTGATGTGTGAGGATGGTATATGGACGGCTGTGGCTGCACATAATCGCAAGTAGCACATCGAAAACGCTAGTCTACAAGTGTGTTGTTTTCTGCCGAAAATTTGAGGTATCGCCTTTGGGCAATTATTTTAAGCGAGCGAGCATACCTCACCACACGTAAGTTCATCCAAGTCCGCATTCAGCATGATATTGTGCAAGGCCACATCGATTCTCTCCTTAGACACTGTCCGCATCGTTTCTGACACTTGGCGATCATCATCTACGCTTTTCTTAACGATCGCATCGTTTACGGAGTGTCCAACACCATTTCGAGGATGCATTAATTTCTCCTCGATTTCCTCACACTCGGTATTGTCCAAGTTCATAGAGCCGCTACAAATATCATCCAAGCTCGTCTCACACACAGTTTCGTTCTCACTCTGAACTACGTCTACATCTGCACAAATCTTCTCATTATTACCCGTACACATTGTAAATAGTGTGTTGTCCTCCGATACACATGTGATAGGCAGATAAGACTCCTCATCACTGATAATCATATTATTAGTATTTACACTCCGCATACCCCTATCATTTATGTCCAAATCCATCGTACCATCCTCAACACCCTCACTCCCCTCCTCACCTTCTCTCATACCCGCCATCGCACCTTTGTTCAGGCTACCTAAATAGCCAGGTATAGACGTTCTCCTAAGTGATGCAGGTAATGGTGTGAAGACGGCAGAATTGCTTTCTAACGCGGCGGTTTTCATAAGGGCCACTTCATCACTTTTCAGTGCCATAGTACTTTTCCCTGGTGTTTTTTTTGAAATACCACTGTCAGCGTCTCGTTCCTCCCAACACCTTTCTGGTATTCCCTTTGCTTGTACTTTCACATTCTCACCCGCAATCTCATGAAAACTTTCAACTACTCTATCTCCAGCACCCACATCACTGTTGAATACCCTTCTGCGCACATAGTCTTCACTACGCTTCATGTCACGATTCGGGATAGGTAGTTCGTTTGAACGTCCATAGTGTACGTACCATTTCAGGAATTCGTGTGAAGGTCCACCGGGATAGTAGTTATGTCTGCGAAGATAGGTATGCATTGGGTATTCGATCAATTGAAGGAACACGCACCAGTGTACTTGTGTCATAGTGTAATCATGACATTGCTTGTGTAGGGAGGTAATGTACGAATGTAGTCAAATGCACGGGAACAGGCATACATAAACCTAAACCCTTCATACTTCAAATAAAATCCATATGGCTGCCAATCTGTGTCTGCAACACAACAAATGCGTGGAAGAGTATGTAGATAATAGAGACCTCACAGATATTCGTAGAGATCTCATCTTCCAATCTCAATCAATGAAAAGTCCCGCTCTCGCATTGTCCAAGTACAAACGTTTACACACACGTCCTGAGAACACATAAATAAAAGGCAAACTATACCTTTCGGCGTTGCTAATCGCTTTGGCCAAAGCACCGTGTGTCGACCAGAGTGACCTCACCGACGGCATACGGAACTCGTACTCATTCAATACGGACTTAAGACGAAGAGTGCCATCACCGTGCAGTGAAAGGGTTGTACCTGTCCAAACGGGCATCACCACGCTAAGTCTTACGCGCCTGCCATTCTTACTCTTAGTGTGCTGATCTGTGTTGGGACGTACAACAAATACAGCTGTTTCATCTCGGGCGGCCTTGTTTACTATAAGCGCGAGATACCTAATCGTTCTCACTGGTCCATCCCCTGTACAGTCACTCGCATCATTATTATCCTCTTGCACACCATTACCCATGTACACATCCGTACTTCTACCATTCAAGTGTACGTCACGATGTGCTCTCGTCACTTCAGAAGCTGTTTGCTCCATAGTGCGTGCAAATTTTTCATTGGTATTTGCGTGTGGGTTGGTGCAGGCATCTAGAGAATCTCCCGTTCGTTTCTTACATACAGCACTACGTTCAGATATCTTTGCCATACGAACACCTCGGTCCAAAGACACCTTATGATTGGATGCTGAAGGTGTATTCGCGTTAGCATGTGCGTATGGTAAGGTAGTGCCTTTATGTAAAAATGTAGTGTCGTTCTTTGTTACATACTCATCGCATCTATCCGCGTCGAAGGAATTATATTTAAACAGCACTTCTGCATCTAGTGATGTTTGTTTTTCTTGCATCTCCAGTTTCTTAGTCTGGACTGGACTGAATGCATCCACACTCACTGTAGTCCTGTGCATATGCGCATGTTTATGTATTGGAGCACTGGTGGGTGTTTGTGGGAGAGAAGCTTGGCGTCTGTGAGAGAGTTTACATGATCTGGCATGAGAAATATTCGGCTTTCCATAAGAGTGTGAGCGTCGCGATCTGATATCACGGAGCTTCGTTGAAGGTGTATGAAGAAGCTGGTTCTTATAAACACTCTCACTAACAACACCTCTCCATTCATCATCCTCCAAGGAACCCGCACCCTCACATTCTCTCATATGCATATTCATACTCACACCTACGTCCTCCTCCACATTCTCACTCCCAAATGCTCCTGTACGAGTGCGTGTTCCACGCGTACTGCCACGAACACCCCTAAGCGCACGTACACTTACACCACTTATCTCGACAAACAACGGGCAGTATTCAGAACCTCTCATACACGTTAGTAAACTGGACAATGTATACCACAGCGGCCCTTTCTCATCCTCACTCAAAGCCAATTCTCGACACAAAGCTTTGGAAAGTCGTTTCGAAGGCGTGCGACTGTCATTCAGTAGGTTGTTATTCTTAATCATACTACTCATACCTGCCTCTTGCCCCTCTCTATCAATCACACATCCCGTGTTCGAATTGCCTAGAATCGTGGTATCCTGGTGAAGAGTGGACAGACGATTGCATGGTAGTTGGTGCGACATATACAGTTGCTGACCTGTATGTGTCAATTATTACATATTTGTTTGTGTACTTGTTTGTGTGATTCGGTATAAGACTATACGTATACAGCTGTACAATTGCACACGTATATATTCATGGGGTTCGGGTTCGTACTGTCTGAATGTTGTATTGGAGAAAGGTGGACATACGTTTGATGGGAGCTATTGTTGTCCTATATCAGTATGTGTGCATACATGCTTTGCAAGTGAGTATAACTTGGTGCACACATACGCATGTGTGAGGAGATGCAAAAAAATATGTACTTAGCACCAAAGCATGTGGGCACATCTGATATTAGATTGTATCCTTGCGCGTGCGCCGTGTGTGTGCATGCGTGTGAGCTTATGTACATACAGCACAACTATACGAAACGCACTCAAAGACAATCCCTACAAACAAAGACATACACAAGCACACGCTTATAAACCAACTCCACACACGTAAACATACTCGATGATGCGTTTATCTTATATTTTGGTGATGCGATCTCTTCTTCAGTATTATCTTCGATTGAAAAGTTCTGAGCTATATGTTTCGATGTGACATAGTTCACACGCTGAGACATAAACCCTGTGATTGATCGTACTCTGCGCACGTTCATATGACCGTCACCTATTGTTGTAGTGCATTTTGTGTGTTTTCTAATGTGTTTGCCAGAGTGTTTGCGAGTTGTGCGTCGGTATGTACGTAGGCGGAGAGATAAATTCAACGTGACATGGCAAGCGGGACTAACAGGACACGACGTACAGCCCTTCTAAAAACCATATTTTCATTCATAAACGTGATATATACGTATGTATAGAAAATTGTGTGTATTTGCTTGCTCATGTTTGCATATGGTATATCAAGTATATACAATAATTGTTACGTTCAGATGAACACCTTGAGTACAAACTGCGCGATTCGCACCAACCTATACCATTGACGTCTGTACATAAATTTCAAAGGTGTGCATGCATATGTATTGTCATTTGTGCATTAACATGAAAAGGTGACTTCATGTATCTTAGCATTAGATTCAGCTGATTTTCCAATTCGCTCTTCTATTTGGAAGTGTGTCGTATCAAGTCCTTGGGATTTTTTGAGCGTGATTGTGTACAGGTATTTATACAGGAATTTGTGCGTGTTGGTGTCTTCATATGCGTTTTTCTTATGTACATGCGTTTGTGTACAACTCTAAAACAACGTCACAACGTACCGGATGGGGTCGAATGGATATGACACAATTTAGCCTTATGATTAGTTCTCGTAGTTGGAGGAGTTGTATGCCTTTGTGCTCCACGATTACTGGTTTCATCGTCGTCGGACTCCCTCCCGTCTATTGTACGTACAAGCGTGAATGGACGTGCAGATAAAAAGTAGTATATTTTGTTTTCATTATAAATAAATGTTCATCACGTGACAGATGTACGAACGTGCATTCGTGCATTATATGAGTGATGTCTAAGTTTGTCTAGATCTACGTACATAGGTATATTGTAGTTTTATGCATGAAGTCTACTTTTATCTGCACCTACGTACATATACAATGTTACATAGGTATGTATGGTCTATTATGCATGAAGTCTACTTTTATCTGCACCTACGTACATATGCAATGTTACATAGGTATGTATGGTCTGTCATAGCACGCAAGTATGAACGTACACGCAATTTTCAATTGTCGGTAGACGTTTCGTACATATACCCACATATAAGCACGACAGAAATAACCAACGTACCTGCTATGTTCTCCTTCAAACGATTACACATCATACAATCCAAAATGGAAGTCGACGCTCGTCGATTGAATATGCCTATGCCTAATCGAGAAAAATATTGTGTTGGGCGAGGATACATTAAGAGTCCTATGTACACCGCAGACAAGTACAAGTGTGTGCATCAACTCGAAAAGTATTAATATATCCAGACCTACAGTGTTACAGCGATTGAAAACAACGACTACATTTATATATACGTGGCATGTTTATAGAGCTGAATTGGGAGAGTTCTAGGAACAGACAATGTTCCGTATTACTCTACTATCTCGCACGTCAGATGTACAATACTGACGTAGGGATAGCATACGGGGAGAGGTGCATATAAAAAGATACGGATACATACTGTTAATTTCTGAATCCTGCATGTTGTCAGCGCGATCGAGTAATCTTCTCGTTTGTCAACGCACACACGTACGACTTAGGAAATCGTAATTAGTGATTTTAAAACGGCGTGCTAGTGCAGAGGCCTTATCTACTTCCCCACATTACATTACAGTGTACATGTGGGAGAAAATGTTTTCTTAGTTAGTAACTTTGATCTGGATGTCACTCATTAGTCAGAGAGTGAGAGATTAATGTTGTCACAGACGTTTGTGTAAGTATATTGTGACTATAAATATGTCTACCTGTTGGCTGTATGCTGCACTTATCTACGTACATTGGTGTGTATAGCTCTAAGTATATGTTCCTGTAAGTGTAATTTTGGGTAGGGATTTATAACGCAATAGAACAATCAAATCTCGTTTGATTTGTTCATCTCTGAGACACTAAGTGTTCGCCTTTGTATGTGTGAGTGAGTGAGTGAGTGTGTGTGTATGTGTGTGTGTGTGTGCTTGTGTGTGTGCTTGTGTGTGTGCGTGTGTGTGTGTGTGTCTGTATGTGTGTGTATGCGTGTGCGTGTATGTGTGTATGCGTGTGCGTGTATGTGTGTATGCGTGTGCGTGTATGTGTGTGTGTGTGTGTTTTTGAAGATAATCCACCGCTTTTTGTTTCACACATATACACACACACATACATAAACACACATTACACTCACTCACTCACTCACACACACACACACACACTTACTCACTCACTCATACATACAAACGTGAACTCAGCGAAAATAGACCAGAACACGAAATTGAAGCACAGACTGAAGCGTACACAAAAACTGAACACACCAGATATATCAAGTGCCTTGAACACGCACACACACACGCATTCATCCTCTCATTGCACACAAGGGTTCAGCGAAGACCATAGGCAGGCTGTTGATACGCTATACTCGGAAACATTCGTATTCATGCGCTAACCTGTTAAGGAGTGTAGCACATACATCCCACATAATGAACATTATAACAAACTAACAAAGAAAGCGGACACCTCAAGTAATTGAATTGAAATATTTCCACACTCCTGCACAACATGTCACAGTTCAGCTCGATGGTCAGGATGACACTTACGTGTGCCTCGCTGCTCGTTTTAGGTTTGTGCTTTTGTATTATTTGTTCATAGAAGATTTTTACCATGTTATATAGGCTCCCTGCTCAGTTGTTTACTGATACCTTGTTTCCTGCAGTTCATGTGATTTGCTGTCAAGTGACTTAGATACACACTTTTACAATCTGGCCTCGATATGATTATGAGTGTGGGTGTTGTTAATCGTTGATTATGTACCCATACGTGTCTTGTATGTTGGACGCATAGAACTTTCCAATGCACCCTTAATTGTTTTGAGGTTTCACGTTCTAGTATATATACTTCTGTACTTCGTCCCTGTGCGAGATTCTTTCCTGCAGGTGGAGCTGGATCGAAATATTTTGACGAAAAGTTAGAAAAACAATTGCTGACTGAGGTAGACGGTGAAAATTTTGGAGACCTTGGCCAGATGGCTAGGGACACCGCCGAGAATAAGGTGTGTATCTGTGAGTATAGGTGCATGTATATGCGTATGTGCGTGTTCACAAGGTATGCATTCTTGAATGTATGTCTATAGATACCTTTTCCTTTCCCAAAGCTCAACGTTAACAGAACAAGCGCATAGAAAGTATTGTGAAGGTACGAAAGTGAATGTTTTGTATGTTCGCACAATAGTTGAAAATATTTGCACAAAAATTTATATATATGTTCATGCATTCTTGCCTGTCAAATATTCACGAGCACCCATTTCATAGATGTACAAGTACAGTCTTCCATACCTTTTGTATACAAGCGCGCCATGTGCACAATTGCACGTGTACAAATATATGCAGAATCCCTGAGGCTGGTACAGGGGCTGTACATGCCCACGGTTTAATGTTAATGTTTACAACGGGCACAATTTGGCAAAAAGGAAATACTCGCATGCAACCGAAATCTCTCACATCCATAGCGCACGTACACACCAGAACCAACCATGGTGTATTAAAAAATAAATACAACTTTGCTTATACATAGACTGTGCCAGTCCCTGCTGAATTTGTTGAAGAGATGCAAAGCATTAGCGAATCAATGAACATGCCGTTAGACAGAATTAAATTAATTGTATCCAACGGTAAAGATCAACCCGCTTCGGCTGGATCCAGAGTATTTCCTACTACAGTATGTATACGTCATGTATGTGTATGTGTATGTGTATGTGCTCGTGCGCAATTATGGTCAACACAAATTGAAGAAATGCAAACATCCGGAGTCAATGGCCTGTCACTTAACTGGCACTAATTGCTGATATTCTGAAATCGATCTAGTGTTATTGAGTTTAGGCTGTACACCCATATGTATACCCATATTTGTGTATATGTCAATGCGTCTGTGTCTGTCTTTGTTCTCATTCATTTAGTTTTCCTATGTGAGAATATTTTGTAGTATATCAGTTATACCATCCAGTATGCATGTAAACCGAGTTAGCCTTCATACTCATTTATGCAAAAATCACATACACGTTCATATAATAACATACAAAAACTACTTAATTCAACTTTAGTATAGAACAAATACACATGCATGTTTACACTCATAGAATACAATATATTTATCAACGCATAACAAACGCACAAGCACAGCATGGTTATTTAGTAATACCGAGCGCAATGGTGCACAACTGTATACTCGCACGAGCTCGACGAGAGTACCAAAATATCACTCCACCAGTGGAAGACTTCCAGCGCAAGAGCATGAAGCTGGTATGTGCTCTTAATATGTTTTACTTACAATTGTATACAGTGTGATGTGGGGATTATCGGGTGATGGGTGGTATGGGCGCAAACAAGCAATTATCGAGATGTACACGTCCCCAAAATAAAAATAAAAATTTTACTACGCCCTACAGACTCTTTGCATGTGTTATATGAGCATGTATGCCAACACGTACCCACTCGTACCCACCTTTTACACGTATACAGAACATGCCCCAAACGGAGAAGTTCGTAATTGCACACGAGATGAGTCACATTAAAAATGAACATTTCATCATAAGGTTTGTCGGTTGTAGCTGTGCAGTACGTGTGCCATTGTGTGCGGGTGTATCTGTTAGGGTGAGTATTATGCTTTCCCTTCGTGCACGTGAATAAGATGAGAATTATTGTTGATGACTAAGAGGATGTGCTATTGAATAGGTATATGTAACACATATCAACTCAAACCCCACTTACCCAACGTTCAATGAATAGGTGGAGCGCTCAAATTTTAATGGTGGCCGCGCTTGTAGTACCTCCGCTGTATAGCTATAAGAATAGTCACATCACCCTTCGTACAGCCACGATTGGTTCAATGATAAGCATAGTACCTTTATTTTTTGGGCTTAAAGCTCTCACAAGATTTCAAGAGAGTGAGGCAGATGTGGATGCAGCTCATGTATGTATGAGTACATACATTGTACGTGTGAATGAGTTGTTGTTGCTATATATATACGAACACCTTTAATGTAAACACTACACGTGCGTATAGGAATATGTAGTTGCAGGTTGCAGCTAAGGAATTGCTCATATTGAGTTTCGTGTTTTGTAGGAGACAACGTAGTATATAGGTATATATGTATGTGTTTGTGGATGTTGTTCACGTGTGTACTGATCTGCATATATATACATACAGGCTGGGTATGTCGATGGAGGTGTGGCATTCTGGAGAGGACGTGTAGAACTTGATGCCCATTTACGACCCAATGTGTCACCATCACAGTTGTCATCACTGAGATGGTGGAGAGACCACCCACCTCATCATGAGCGCCTTGCTCGTATGTTGTATGAGCGTAACCGTATGAAGCACAAGTAGGTGTCTATTTACGGGAAGTATACTTCTACTCGAAATATGAGTATCACTGTTTGGCCGAATTGTCCACCGAACCCACGACGAGGGGAAAGAAGGCGGATTCAGATGTAGGTGTGTATGGCCAGCTTATTGCTACTGACTGGCATATATGTGTGCTTCCATACCTCTTGGAGCAAATACGAAAAATCATGGGCATTTACATTTATATATGGGTGATGAAAACGTATTCATCAGAAAAAGAGTTTTGCACACATGTATATGAAGTTACATACATTTATCAATATCAGATCAACAGGCTTTAATGCTACGAATATCATTGCGATGGAGAGCCCGCAAATTCACCTCATACTCGTTGACCGTATATTATCATACGTAGAGAAAGTAGTTTTACGCATGCAGACAAACAGATACTGGCATTCACTTCCCAACGCACATAGATATTCAAAGTGGAAAGACAGTTCGTTAATCTTACCGCCACGGTAGTAACCTGCGGGTTAGGGTGCTAGAAGCAGGATTGTACAGGTATAACACTCGTATGTACGGACGTCCGTGGTCTCGTGAAAGACACTCAGTGGTACCATACATACATATATGAGAGAACTATGTGTAATTGTCAGAGCTGGGTGTACACGTGCACACCAATGTACCTCATCATGGCAGTGTTAACCAACGCAGGAATGATCTGTGGCCATTTGATCGTTAATCCCAATACACATCATTAAGATGGATGCTGTCTCTCGCCTCACAACAACTCTTGCCCATATAGTGTACGTGGGTGTTGCCGGTAGGCACAACTATTTGTACATGTGCTCAAACGTATCTATGGTATCACAACCTCACGGTTAGAATAGTCGAAATATCCCTCAACGCTGTGTTCTCCGTATGGAGAACAACATTGAAGTAATTGTAGTCAGGAGAGTTCGATTTAGGTACATAAAAATCTGCAGGCTCATACACGTCAATACAACGATGTATTGCTCTGCTCTTTAATCTAAATAGTATTGCAAGAGAGAAAATACGCATTATAGGAAACATTTTGAGCGTACCCTCTGGAATCTGTCATCACTATGTAGCATATATATATAGAAACATACATAAGGAGTATTGTTTATCTGGCGCAATTTGCATGAGCCAAATGAAAATATATAAGCTCAAAATTGGTATATGATGCCATGACACAAGATCTGTCGTGATAGTAGCACAGTGGAATTGGGTATCAGTAAGTATCAATAATCATATGACGTATAATTGATTTGTGGTTTCATAGAGAATATACATTGTGCATTGGATATGAATGACCTTGTGATCGTTTCATATCCATCTATAATCCATGCTCGGGTACAAGTTAGTACGTATAACACGCACCGCACATTAGTACTGCGTATTCGCATTCCAGTATTGTTTGGTCATAACGAATGATAATGCCACTTTATTGACAATTATGTACTGATACCCGGCCAAGGAGACTCTTAAAACTTCTGTTATCCTTCTTCGTGGATTGGGCGCTAATGCAATTTTCTTTCACTCAGTAATGTTACGCTGGAGATGTATTCAACGACAAACAGTCGCTAATATTCCCCAAGAGATGTTGCAAATATTTCTCACATTCGTCGCATACCTTACACAATAATTCGAGTGAAAATATTCCGATGCCATTCTGAGCATAGCGGCCTCTTGTGCCAGCCGCTATATATACTTCTCGCTGTACTCGGTTAGCTCGTTTGTACTGTGCCCCGAAACACACTCGTTCACTTCACAATCTGGAAACTATAGAGTAGCAGAATTTGTGTAGGAGTTAGACTGTGAGATTACAATATTTATAGGTATTGCACATGGTCAATGTTCTATTTCGTTTCATCCCGCCTGTACTCACCTTCCCAGTGCTCCATATTTAAACCTCTCTCCAATTTCCCAAGATACAACGTTGCTACAACAGTGGATAAAGGGGGACCTTCAGCCTCCCATTCTTCCATATGGTTTTTGTCTCCTCAAAAGGGAACATCTTAATAACATGGTGATCGTCCTTTACGTTTTAGGAAAGCAACTCCATAAGCCATTCATTAGCTTCTCAGTAGAAAGATGGAATCATCCTGACTTCCAGTATTGATACGGCACATAGTACTGAAATTAGAGAAACTAATTTATTCATTATAGACACTTGCAATTTACCTTAAAATCCATCCGTACCCGCACTATACACTATCCCCGCTGCAGGCGAAGACGATATGTCGGAATATTCACAATTAGAATATTGTCCGTCGCTTTAGAATGCAACGACACCAGTTCTATACATTGAATAGACAGAGGAACATGAATATTGTCTATGATCCCCTTAATAGCTAACTTCCAACACTTGCCGTGATGAGTGACCACATTGTTTACTACGAACGGCCAGTCGACGACTGAAGCAACAACACAGTGATTTATAGTTTCACCTCGTATCGAAATATCAGAAAAGACAAAAAATGCGTATCACATACGTAGGGCACTTGGCCTGTCTCATAACTGCCTCGCAATAAAGGATTCCTGAGTGATTATTCGCTGATAAAACCCTCATCTTCCTGTCAACACGGTAATGTATAGTGTAGAACTCATATTAAATCAACAGAGGGGCGTCGACGGCTCCAAACGAAGGTCGACGTATCTACTAATATCCGACTTGTCTAAGAGGAGACGGACGTTTGTAACAGGGCGTCGAAGTGTCAAGTCAAATGTCGAAGTCTAAAGGACAGTTTGAACAGGTGTTAACACAAGCCGTCCACGTGCCGAAGAGCATCCACGTGTCAACATGTACAAAAAAACATGAGTATAAGTGTTCCACCTTATCCACCTTATACTTACACTTACTAAACATCATGAGTATAAGTGTTCCACCTTATCCACCTTATACTTACACTTTCTAAACATGCGTAACAACTTGATTCGCAAGATACGTCAGGTGTCAAAAAGCATGTCAACATGACTAAATGAGGGCACGTGTACAAATGTCAAGACGTGTCAACTCGTGTCAGTCGTATGTGCAACACACCACATGTAGTCAATTTATTTAACCTTGAAATTTCACAATGCAGAGCGAAAAGTTGTGTTGCTAGTGTACAGAACGTGTATCTTGTTATCGTTGCATAGTTATTACACGAGCGACAAAGTCTTACGCTTAACTACATATCATACCTATGGTGATGCAGCACGTCAAGGCGTGCCCCCATTCATCCAATTAGAATCTACCACACAACCCTAGATGTAGATGTAGTAAGGCCAATACTTGGATTTCCCACGCATGCGGCCTTAAAAACTAACCTAATGTAAATGATAAGTCACAAATCCACTTGATAGCTACCGCTAACAATCATGCTTGCATCAATACATAGGCCACTCGCTAGTAAGTTGCGTGCATGCTTGAATGTTCTCCCAAGAAATTCGTTCAGACGATCTTTTGTACCCGTCTTACAAAGTACAGCCAGTACATCCTTTCGGTCCAACGATTTTAGCCATGCGGTGAATGAAAGACGTGCATCGATTCATGCACATAAACTCATAGCTAAGCACTTGGAACATATGTCCAAACCGATAACTAGTTTGAACCACGGTGTAGATCATATTGAGAGCGAACACTTAGAGCTACTGTTTGAGCGTGCGATGAACACAAACGACTTTACGGTAGCCACGGAGCGTGTACAATATCTACTAGAGAACCGAATCTTGCATGCAGTTGACTGTGAGTTAGCCCTTATGATATTTGGATTGTCCAGAAAATCACATAAATGTGTAGAGATTTTGAAGTACATGGGAGAAAAGGGTCACCAGATGCACCCGTTCTTGTACGAGATAACGCTCGCGAGCTTATCGGAAGAGGGGTCTACTTCACAAGCAATTACTTTGTTCAACGAGATGAAACATAAAAGCATAATCACGTCCTCCACTTATAATCTAGTGTTGGCTGCGTGTGCGCGTGACAATGTCAAATCTACTGGTTGGGATGAGGCGATAAACATACTGCGACAGATGGAGGGCGCCGGAATTTTTCCGGATGCATATTCGTACGAGAGCGCAATTTCAGCAATCTCAAAGAATAATCAATGGGAGCTAGCAATCCATGTGTTGCGAGAAATGCAGGGTGCGGGAATGCATGCAAACACGATGGTGTACAACCATATTGTATCCGCATGTGGGAGAGCGGGGCAGTGGGAAGTGGCACTAGACTTGTTAAGAGAAATGCGCAATGCAGATATCATGTTAGACACAACCTCATACAATAATGCAATATCCGCTTGCGGAAAAGGTGAACAATATATGATGGTCCTTGGATTAATGAAAGATATGAAATGCGCAGGTGTTGCAGCTGATACATATACTTACAACGTTGCCATAGGTGCGTGTCGGAACGCTGGACAGTGGCAAATGTCGTTGTATTTGATGAGAGATATGTTCAATGCTGGGGTATTTCCGGACTCACTTACATACAGTAGTGTTATATCAGCTTGCAATGAGGCAGGGCAATGGGAAGTGGCTGTCAAACTATTGCAGGATAAATACAGGTTGGGAGTGGCCATATCTAATGACACGCACGACAAAGTTATATCTGCCTGCGGACAGGCTGGACAATGGGTGGAATCGATCAAGATTTTACAAACCATGCAGAAAGATGGTTCTCTCCTGGAAACAAAAACTTACAATTCTGCCATAGCTGCGTGTGTGCAAGGAAGAGAATGGGAGACAATCTTATCTTTGGTAAGCGAGATGAAAAATTATGGTGTTACCATGGATAAATTTACTTATAGTAGCGCCATATCGGCCAGTCACAAAGGCAAGAAGTGGAATAACGCTGTAGATCTACTGCGAGAAATGAGGGTGAGTACTTTTGTTAGCCCAGATACCAAGTCCTACAACACTACTATTTCTGCTTGTGCCGAGAGTTGTCAGTGGGATTTAATAGTGAGCTTGTACGAGGAAATGAAGGATGCAAATATTCTTCGCAATGCTAGTATTTATCATCTCATTTTATGTGCCTGTAGACATACGGGAAAGTCAGACATGTCTGAAAAATTGTTAAAGGAGATGCAAGATGCAGGTATACCTAGCACTACGGCCATGTATAACAGCGCGCTAATGACCTGTGGGAAAAGGGGAGAGTGGAAGCGAGCTCTGAAATTCGTGGAAGAAATGAAGCGCACTTGTATTGATCGTGATGTCAACACGTTCAACAGTGCCATTTTAGCTTGTGGAAGGGAAGGGAAGTGGGATATTGTTATGTACATTATGACGGAAATGAGCAGTGCTAATGTGCAAAGAAACACTCGAACGTATAACAGTGCAATGTCTGCATGTGAGAAAGGGAGACAATGGGACATGGCGATGAAACTTTTCCAAGAAATGAAGTCGGATGGAGTTCGCCTGGATGCAAGCTCGTACAATCATGCGATTGTCGCATGTGCGAAAGGAGGGGTATGGGAGACGGCGATTAAGTTGTTGAGAGAAGCAGAGGATGCAGGTATGAAGAAAAATTTAAACTTGTACAACAGTATTATATCCGCATGTGGCAAAGCTGCACAGGTGGGCATGGCGTTGAAGCTGTTAAGAGAACTACAGCGCACAAATGTCGCACCAAACACTATTACGTATAACCACGTTATATCTGCCTTGATAAAATCGGAACAGCATTCGACTGCATTGGAGTTGTATGACGAGATGGGAATGAATGGGGTATTTAAAGCCGAGATGACTTATAACTGTGCGATATATGCGTGTGGGAAGTTGAACAATTCGGAAATGGCTCTGACAATTTTGAAAGATATGGAAAAAGCCGGTGTGAGCCGCAGTATTATCACTTACAACAGTGCAATATCTGCATGTGGGCATGCAAGTCAGTGGAAGGTTGCAATCAAATTGTTGAGAGAAGTGCACATGAACGATCTCCCCGTTAACACATTAACGTACAATGGTGTGCTACATGCCTGCAACATGGGTGGGCAATGGGAGAAAGCTTTAGATGTGTTGAAAGAAATGAAGAGTTCCAATGTTTCCACTGACGTTTTATCGTACAACAGTGTTATATCCGCCTGTGCATTAGCGAACGAATGGAATACAGTGTTGCAGCTACTGAAGTATATGGAGGAAGCTGGTGTGTCGAAGAATGAGCAAACCTACCACGATGCGCTGTCCGCGTGTGCAGGGCAGGGTAACCGAGAGAAGGCAGTTGAACTATTTAGAGAAATGAGAGAGAATAGAGTCGCCCTGAGCGTAAAAACATGGGAAAGCTACGTACAAGCGTGTGAAGACGATAGGTTATATGATATGGGGTTAGAAATGTTGCAAGACATGCGGAGTGCAAGTGTCGTTCCCAACTTAAAAATGTATATAAGTCTTATTAATGCCTTTCGAAAGCTGGGTAAGTGGGAATTTATTATAGAATTGACAGAGGAAATGGAGAAGGCTGGTGTTGCGCACAACGTATATACATATAATAACACAATGTCTGCGTATGGCGAAATAGGGGAATGGATTAAGGCTGTTGCCATCATGCAGGATATGAGAAAAGCGGGAGTCAAGTTTAGCGTCCACACGTACAAAATTGGAATACGCAACTATGGCAAAGCGGGCATGTGGAGAATGGCCGTAGAATTGTTGCGAGAAATACAAAGCTCTGGTAAAAAACCAAACACTGGCATGTATAATAATGCAATAATTGCGTGTGGTACACAAGGACATTGGGAAGTGGCGTTAGAAGTACTGCGAGAAATGCCGAGTGCTGGAGTCTCACAGGACACTCGTAGTTTCGATAGCGCAATTCTTGCATGCTATAAGGCTCAGCAGTGGATGGAAATTCTATATTTAGTTATTGAAATGGAGAGCGCAGGTGTTGAAAAAAGCGTAAGCACGTATGAATGGGCGATAGCGGCCCATGAGAGAATTGAACGGTCGGAGGTCAAATCAAAATTGTCTGCTACATGTGGCGACGCACGTCAATAAATACATATATACACATGCACGAATACGTATGCAGATATAGTCATATATCATCACGCATGAACATTGCATATAAACAACTAAATTGTGGACTAATATCACATATATTATAGCAAAATATAGCCATAAACTACTTAACACCATTCGTAAACTGAGCCTAGATGTGATAGCACAGAACCTGCTATAATTGCAAGAGCAACATTGTGGTAAAATACTTTGGACGCATCTTTGTGTTGGACAGAGTATATCGCATCAAGTTAGTATTTTCAGTAGCAATTGTTGACTTAAAAATCAACGTAAGACTATACATAAACCAACAAAAGCTACATTAATTAATAACTTATGGATCGCAACGAAATACCACTCTTCCACTAAACTACAGCAAACTTTGCCTCTAATCGAAAACACCATGAATGCAACGTCAATAGATGCCCTGAAATTTCAGATAGGCCATGATTCAGTAGAAGTGCATCAACTGAATTAGTTAATTTATTGAGAAAACTACAATACAATTATTCTCTTGTGTGTCCTCTAACTGTTCGACAACGGCCTTCATCTCAACCGTGACTGGGATGTGTGGCGTCTCTGTGCATTACTTTTTACAAATCTCACCAACACCGCAGAAGTACTCACTCTTACAGTCCTCCCTGTTACAGCTGGCCACTTTGTTCCTGCTAGACCACCCCTCCAATCACAACAACACTCGTTTAAACCTATATTATCTCCTAACTACCTTCCTCTTAAGAAACTTCTCTATTGGCCTACTTCTAGCCAACAACCAGCAACTCTTATAAACTCGATATCCTTCCCACTACATCTCATACTAATTTCTTTCAACATGATCTCCGTTATCCCCTATGACGTATTGAACCCCGGCACCTGTCATATGACTGATTGTCTGCCCCCGATTGTTCCCAATAGAAGCAGAAACAATTGTTAAGTACACTCCCGGAGAATATACATGGCGACTTCGAAATAAGACATTGCATATATAATTTCAAAATTCAAGTGCACACGAGTATCTGCTTATGATTACTTGCGTATTAAAAAGCTAAGAGGTTATCCTTCTTGTTATCATCATGACGGTAGCTCTCTCACTCGGTAGAACAGAGTCGTGTTCTTGCTGAGAATCAGTCCTACAAGCGCTGTAGTCCGCTCAGTAAATCATGCACCCATTTGAGAAACACGGCCAAAGCAAGCCGCCTTCTACGAAAACTTAACACAAGAACCAAACGACGCGCACACATACCACCTCACACCCCTCTACATTCCAGATCCTTCATTCTCCTTCGTAATCCTGTAGGCTTAGCTTTTCAACCACGCCGAAGCCCACCCACGTGTGGGTAAAGGTTTATAAAAACCTAGGTTTTATTGTGAACCTATATTGTTTGAATATGCGTGGATTTTAATCCAAAATAACCCAATCACTAAAACTTAGTTTTTATATGAATCATGGGTTTTGGTAAGCTTACCTCGCACAAACTTAGTTTTTAATGTGACAGATCATCCTCACTCTATGCAGTACAATAAAACGGTTTTTATTTTAGTTTTACATGCACCAAAACTATTCTATAGCATACATATCACACACAAACGCACACACTCGCACACACACAATCGCACACACACACTGACGGACACACACACACGTATCTGAATATAGCTTTTACGTGGACACGATGTGGTATCAGGCAACCCTTCCCGCTGGTATTATCTTTGGCATGTATGCATTCTCTCACTTCGGGTTGTGGGGAATGAACAAACTGACTAACAACGGCAAGGTAGGCACGTCGCATCTTATGTGACGGACGTATGAGACTTATATATAGGCGTACAATGTGTGTTCAAGGGGAACCCTGCCCCCTCCCCCCGTCCATGTTTGGATGTGTGCATGTGTGTTGTGTTGCGAGCAAATTTATGTAGAACTGTCAGGCCTTGCTCTTCTTTGTGTAGGTAGACGTACACACATATTCAGTGTGTTTGTGTCTCCATTTGTGTACCGTCTGTGTGCATGCGTATACTATCCATTATATTGGTAGAAATGGTAATGAAATACTCAAATGATTTTGATATATGCTTGCTCTTTATGTTCATACTTGGCTTGTGACATCTTAAGCACTTGTGTTTTCGAAATATTATGAAATTGATGTAGTAAAACATAAAGTAGCAGACGAAGTCGTGAGAATTTATGTGTAGTGATGTGTGGAACCGACACAAGTTCTCCTATTTTTATTGATCTGTGTTGCGCAAGCAGAAAGGATTTGAATATGCACGTTGTTACATATCAAAGTTTTAACCTGCAGCCTGTGTTTATGTTGGTGATGTTTTGTACGTTTTTGTATTCTTTTTGTGGAATGCTTATACATCTGTACGTTTGTACACTCAAACTCACACATTCTCGTGCTATCTAACGTAGAATGCTCGCTACGGTGTCGACAAATTCGATAGAATGATGAGCACGAGAGATGCTCGTATTACTGGCCATGCCTACGTTGCATCTGATGTACGTAATTCGAACTTTTATGAGCGTGTGTGTACTCTACACACACTCTCATGCACACACGAAGCATTACACAAGCTTCAATAAGGCCAAAATATGAAATACACGAAAATATCTTGATTTGTGGAAATAGTTATCATCGTTTGTATCTCTCAAAGAGTGCAAAGTGATTTGAGTAAATATTGGAGTTAGATGTCCATGTTCGTAACTCTTTGCAAATACGCTCCAACATCAATTGGCTATTATATCTCTGCTAATGCTAGCCCAAGATTATCAACACGCTGCGAAGTACTTGCAGATATGTCTACTATGATCCGTAATAATATGGAAAAGAGCCTGTTTCGTATCACTCGGTCCAAGCCGTAACTAACTTATATATTTTGTTTATGAATATGTTTATCTGTGTACAGGGTATGGGTACTGTCTACTAAAGTAGATATACGTGGTAGGGTGGTTACTTTTCTACGACGAGAAGACAAGCAGGGGCGAAAGGTAGAGGACAATGGCTGGAACAATGACGAACGATTCTGCATTGGGAGTGTATTTGAGCAATTACTTTCATTAAACAGAGAATATAGAGAAGACATCTTGTTATTGCATATGTACCTGGAATTCCCAGTGCGTATGTATACATTTTAGTCAATAAGTAAACCAAAGCACACCCGTTTATCTTCTTTCATTGGGGCAATTTACAAACCCAAACATTCATGTGCTATGTAGCTAGCTAGTTTGTATTAAGGTCAGATGTTGCAAATTTCTCGTCCGCATAAGGAACTAGAATGGTACATGTAGTTAGAAAGAGTTTGTTGAAAGTGATTCACGAGGGATTGATTTATGTACAGTTGCTCATGTCGATGATACTTATATCTTACTCAATCTTCTAGTGCATACGTGGATAGAATATCATTATCTCATAACCCATTTCGTGTGCTATTTACTAGCTATAGTGCGGGAAAGGTTTTCTACACAACGGAGATCGCTGAAATCTCACGAACTTCATCATTATAGGAAGTTTAATCAAGAACAAGCGCACATTGTTGCTACTTGCATGGACACTTCCAACTATGAGCGCGATTCCTACCTACCGGATATGTGGTTATACCAGCGAGTTGATACAACACAAAAAACTTGGAAATCGTAATTAGTAGTTTATAATTAACATTGAAATTTTCTCGTCCGAAAGGGTCATTATAGTTTGAGTGACTTCGCCATGCGTAGTACAATTTTATCTAATTTCAGACAATTGCTAGTGCGAGATACGAGATATTATGTCAGCTGAAAGAGCCAAGGGAAACCTACTTCATCTATTCTCACTAGTGTAACCATATGTATGCCAAGGTTCACATGGAACTTCTTCATAAATAAGTTTGTGCGTGTCTATTTGAGTTCGTGAGTTTGCGAGCCTGTAGGAGAATACTTCTGTTCACTTGAGATACACGAGCACGTTGTGTCATACAATGTATTCTCAAGGAAAGAACACCCATATGTTCATTCCGTTGAGGACAACGAACTTTGCATATATGGATATACGCTTGCTTCTTTCCCAAGAACATTGTATTTGCTCACATGTAGCTTAGCCAACTGCTCGTATATGAGTATGATTTCAAATAATTACACCGTTGCTTAAAGAATGCGGTACTGATGTTACGTACCCTTCATCACGGGTGGGTGGTGTATGTATAGTGGTTATATGCATGGTTTCGTTACCTGGGGTGATGATTTAGGCTGATGATGCTTGAAGACCAACAAATTTGTTGATGTATGTCAAAGCCTGTTATCGCTTGAAATAGAGTTCAGAATATGTGCAACCCTCCAGTTGGCTTGTTGAGATCAATAGACTTATGTAACGGGTGCCAATGCACACGTAACGTGATCGCTGACTGGGGGTGGTGTTTAGACCGGCACTTAATGACAAACAAGTCAATATCAGTACGCCCAAACACCCATCCATTTGATATGATGGACGTTATTCACAGGAACTATCATGGGTAGTTGGCTGCCATTATCCGGTAGATGAGATGTGCATGTACGAAAATATAAGATAAAACTCACGTGCCGTACGTCGATTTACGTCATAAAGTTACCCCACCCATATAAATATGATAATTCCAAGACCGGGTTGTCGGATCCAATAAATGTACGCGTGTTGTACTGCTCACGGTGCCTTCCTGCCCCACAAGTATTCAATATGCATTGTGTGCCTTGTCACGTACATATATACATATATATTTGCCGGATAAAGCAATACAATGGATTGAATGAACGCTCCTTCACAAAAGCTATCGCACAATTTGCGTTCGCCTCGACACTCTTACCCGCACTAAATACAATGTGGAGGAAGCATGTGCATCTTCCATGTTGATCAGACACTGAAGATATACATATAACCAATCTCATATACACAAGCACGAGCAATGCATAGTAATGAACGAAAAATATGCTTCCATTGTAACAAATAGTTGAATTAGATTGTCACGGCAACATTAAACCAATCTCGTGCTCTCCGCCGTCCCTCCCATTTCTTGGCCAACTTCATATTTCGCTCGGCTTCAGCCAATTTTTCACCATCTCCCCCCATTAACTTTGCCGTCAACGCCGCCCGTGTGGCTCCATCTACCATTTGATCACTTGGTTGCTGTTGTAAATTCAAGTTGAAGTTGTAGATATTCAATATGCATATCCTTTCCGCCACACACAGTTCAACTGCGAATTTAGGGAACATAGCCAAAGGCGATGAACATGTTGGCGTGAGAAGCAATTGTACGTAAATTACTAGCTATTAGATATCTCCCTCATATACGTGTACCACATATTCACTAATGTCATGTTTATAACAAGCTATCCTCCCATCACACACACGACAACTCGTTCAAAATTTTACATACTTGAATACACAGCATTGGTCAGGTATATCATACATGCATATTATATATGTTATAAATACACAAACATGCCAGTTTACATACGCATGTACACACAAAAACATACATGCATATATGTATATATATATACCCCGACGCCGACCATGCCGTTTGTCCCAGCTGATACATACTCATCTGCCTGAATGGTGAAAAAGCGTGATTAGGATACACATTTATGAGTGAGACTTTGTAGGGATATCTAGACAGAAGTAGCCTGTTCACAGTGCAAGCCTTACACGGAGAGGAATTTACGAAAGATACTGTTAGCGTGCACACGACATGGATATCTGATACAAATCTTGCATGTGTCTTTCAGTATGTAGTTGTAATAGGAATGCTCTATATAGATACATATACTATATATTATTCAAGACTAAAACAACCGTGAACAATTAAAAGATTACTCGACAAGTACACACATACATCTTTACACCACATACATGTATATACCTGTGTTTCAAGTCTAAACGGCACTCCAGGAATTGACTTTAGTTTCTTTGCTGTACTACAGTAGTCGTGCTCGTCATGTTCATCATACTCACTCGTCTTCCTTTTGGAATTAGCGGATGACCCCGATGGATTCTCCTTTGCTGGAAGTACGTGATCTACTCCACCTTTGTTTACAAGCTGTACGTACATAGATAGGTAAGCAAAGATAGCAGAGACGCGTGTGAACCATTTAAGAAAACATCATAATAATGCGACATACTATAACAGCCCATCAATAGTATTTAACGTTGTGTATACGTACGCATACTTACATAAATTTCTTTTTCTATTTATTTGACTCCCCACTCTTGCTGATGATACCGCCATGATTAAATGCTATTTCAATGGACTCGTCCGTGCACAGCACCAAACGAGCAACTCACAAACACACCTTAACCACTCTTGGAAATTCTAATAGAAGCTCTTTGAACTTCATGTTATATTTACTGTTGTCCAGCGAAGTACCATACTTGTCCTTCCAGTTTGGCTTGACGGCTGACAGCATAAGGCCTTTGGGATGGTCAGCCATTATCGCCTTCAAGCTATGTCTAATTCTCTTCCGATCTGTTCATGTATATTAACAAAGTCAATAAGAGTTTGCTTCGTTTCGAAACAAAAATAATAAACATACACGCACGTATACGTAAACGAAACCGGCATACTCGCACATACCTTCAACGTTCATAATGGATTGTTCTAGGGCTTAGTATATGTGTTTATCACGCAGTAGACAAAGGTGGCACCTTTTTGAAGTACAACGATAGGAGTAAAGACTCGTATAAATGTGTATATGAATCCCTAAAAGCGTATGTAATGTATAACTACTGTGTGAGTGTGAGAGGTTATGTATATATATGTGTGTATGTGTATGAAATGTGTAACTACTGTGTAAATGTGAGGGAGGGTATGAACTGTGTGTCCATAATATACTTGCAAGTGAGCCACAGGTGTGGCTACTATAATAAAAGACCTATTTAAATGCCCTATATATAATTTAATGTCCCCATATATACTTCAAATGCCAAATGTATCTCCGACCAAGCGAAAAAAGCCCTTAAAAAGGCCACATCATAGATTCAAAAAGGCCAAAATTTCTTGTGAGGGCCCCGACCGAGTTCCCCAATTTTGGCGCGCAAATCGATGAGATAGATCTACGACCGACGATTCAACACTGGACGACCGCCCACACACACATACACTCACTCATACATACACATACACACGCACACAAACACACACACACACACACACACACATACATACACACACACATATATATATATACTCACTTACTCAATCACTCACTCACCATCACACACACATTTACACTCACACTCATACTCGCACGCACACGCATACTCACACACACGCACACGCACACGCACACGCATACACACACTCACACTCACACTCACACTCACACTCACACTCACTCACTCACTCACAACTACACCCATACTTATGCCTTTCCGACGTTCAACTCCACACGCACCTTCACTCACTAGCTCACTCACACAATCACCTACAGAGACCTATGCCTCTCCGCTCACACTCAAATCCACGACCGATCTCCATGCACACACTCATTCGTAATCACTCGTACACTGTTTTCTTGTGCGCACATAAAATATCTTAGTTACCTGTGTACTAGACTAGCTTCCCAGCCGTACGTTTAGCAATAAACAAATACATCCATATCCCCACACTACATCTGTGCCAACCACGCCCACCATATTCGTTCTCAGGTAACTCCTTTGGTCATTAATTCTGATGTACAAAATGAATGTCAACTATTGGTCATCTTCGGTGTTTTATTTTATTCTGCGCAACCAAAACTGTCTTGGATAATTGAATGCTAGTTTCGATGTATAACTCGAGTTTAACACGTCGCTCCACAAATATATATACCCACACACCCCAGTTGAGCATAAAGTATATCCTAAGAGATCTGTGCTGGAAAGCTCTATTTTATACACAACAACGTTGTTATGATTTCTGCGATGAAACCTGAGTTAAATGTTCTTCTTCTTGGGATGGGCTACGCATCGGATCAAATAACGAATGAATTCGAAGGCACTAGCAATCCATACGTGAGAGATGTACATCGTATAAAGGCGCTTGAAAAACTAGGTATATAAAGATTTGTTGTTTATCTGTGTGTGAGTGTGTGTATTTTTAACATCAATATGTACCAAGGTAGGAATGTACACAACATATCTACGAAGGATTTGGATGTTATTGTACTCATGCACGTGCGTAGGCTGTAAAAGTTGTTTTTGGGTAGACGTATACATAGGCACGTAGTGAGGATCTTTGGTACACATGTCCTATGGACGGAAACAAATTATTAAACTTGTACCAACTTGATTCTATCAAGGAATGCACGTGCATACAATAAATATGCAGTTGAAACCGGAGGAGAGTTCGGGATTTCCAGAGCATCCTCGTCATATTCAGCTCTACTGGACAGGTGGGAAACGAGCAGTAAAACAGAGCATAGATCAATTTCCGGAAGAACAGTTCAAACACATCTTCCTCGATTATTTCAGGTACGGCATACCCCCATATCCCTAAGCTCTTCAACCTTTAAGCGAACTTGACTGTACGTCTCTCACGTTCTCTTTGATTATCCAGCTATTGTTGAAGAGAGGATATATAGAATAGTGTTGTCAGTTAAATCATGTAACAGGAAATGTTGATTTTTGGTGTGAACATACCTGTTTAAGGTGTATGGGCTCGGAACTATATACAGGAACTATATACACCTTCCCTATATCCATATATTAACCAGTACATGTCCGTTTTTTATTTGTTTCCGTGTAACGCAGGTTTCCATCTGAATATATGAGACAGGCCTATACAATGTCACTCTTTAAAGATTTTATTCTCGACGGACTAAAAGAATATGTACGTGATATACTCGTATATATCAGTACTTTTGTTGTGATTTATAAATACACGAAACAGGAAGCGCGAGGTTAAGTAGCATACTCCCTCCATACTTTTTACGAAACATTTGCCTAACATTTGCCATATATTTCTTTCAGGGATATCTCACAGATGACTTTGATATAATAGCTCCGAACAACGAAGCGATCGTTCCTATTCTAAACAAGTGCACAGCACTGTACGACATTGAACGTATATCTGACGATGCGAACAAGCTGTGGGTGGCAACTGAAGCCCTATATAGGGATGGCTATATAGACGGAGGCAATTATTCCAACTCTGAACAACTTGCGAGTAGCGTCGGATATCTGGATAAGGACTGTCACTTTGTAAGGATGACACCGAAGATTGTTTAGAAGTACCTTGTAAAGTGGTAGGGTAATGTCAAACCTATCGTGATGTATAGATGAAACACAAATCTGAATCTATGAAATACAATGTTGATGTAGTGATGTGCACAAATGAGTGTACCTGTCAAATATCTAATTCTCTAGTCGAGTTATGTAAATCTATGAAATGAACTTTTGGTATAGTGTGCATAAATTCATGTATTTGATCCACTTCTCCTGTCGAATTACTGCCGCACACCTTGGACGAAATACAGAGACACCGCCCTTGTACATGTGTTCTACAGCCTCACATCATGCACAGCAGTCTATAACATTAAAGCCCCATATCCACACTCACCGGCAAGGTCCACTCGCACGCAACGATAACTCACCAAAATGCAATGTCAACCTCTATGTTCGGCAGAGAATGGATGCACCTTTAAACTCGATAATTTTGGTTTTATCTTGGTCATATTATCCTAGTACTACCTAGCACTACGAGAACGTATTCTTGGTGTGTCTCACTCGTCCACTATCTGTACCTGTAATATCTCTGTAATCGTCAATGGTGACTTTCTCAACATCGGCTTCATTTCTTTTATCCTGTTTGAATACTTTTTCTTCGAGCTATATGTAACATATTGATCCAACATTGCCAGTCAAGAAATGTCAGAAGCCATGAGTAACGCGGATCCGAACAGTAGTTCGCTTTAGTTCCAAAAACCACACGGGAAACAATGTACAGGAACTTCTACGTTAACTATTTATTGTGTGTACTCAGCAGTGTATGGCACTATCAACGTCGGTACGACGGTACGTGTTTAGTGTGCTCCGACAGGAAGTTCTCATAAATAAGTATCAGTAACCAAGAGATTATACAGTGCGAAGAAACCGAACGTCTATCAATAAAAAATAGAGAAAATCAGATGGTACAAGTATTTTCTTTGCAGAAGCGCGAGTGTGGCACTAGTCAGAGCAGTTGTGTGATATGAAGTGGAGGTATGCTTACTATTTAGAAGAGGAAAAATGAAAAAGACGCGTGTGGCTTTCTCTCCGACGTGTTGTCAGACTAAGGTGTACAGGAGTATGAGTATGTCTCTTACACTTGTGTGTGCAATGTGTTGCTATATATTAGTCGTAGGTCGTACGCGTGTGTGTGTGTGTGTGTTTGTGTGTGTTTGTGTGTGTTTGTGTGTGTTTGTGTATGTGTGTGGTGCGGTTACATGCTAGTGGTAGGTCGCATATATCCGTGTTTCTGTGTGTGTGTGTTGCTGGCAGTTCGGAGCCCGGCCGCTCTGATTGGCGGACACTGTTGGTCATTGAAAATGTAACACACGCGCATACCCACATTCAAACACACATAAACACACTAACACAAACGCACCCAAACACACACACATACACACACACACATAGATATACACACACAAATACACGCACATCACACACACACACACAAACACAAACACACACACATACACATACACACACACACACACACACACACACACACACACACACACACACACACACACACACACACACACACACACACACACACACACACACACACACACACACACACACACAAATTTTCTCACGCACATACTCAAGAACGCACGCCCGTACACACGCGTACGTACAAGATGGCCAGCAATAAGCGGATATTGTACGTGGGTGGGTTGGCTGAAGAATGCACTGAGCAGGTGCTGAAGGCAGCGTTTGTTCCCTTCGGTGAGGTAGCAGACATAAATATGCCAATTGATTACAAGTCAGGTAGTACATGTATACACATGTTTAAATTATCTGCATGTATAGAAGAATAATCATCCATCTTGTGGTTATGTCTTTCTCAACGCTTGAGAATGTACAGTTGTTCGAATTCTAAAACGACATTTATTTTGCTGCACATACATATATGCTCATACGCACAAATAATCCAAGTTCGCATCTTTACTGTAACACACGCACACGTACGCTTCACAAGGAATGTATTTGTAGGGCTACTATAGTAATTGTCTAATCCGTGCTCCATGTGCGAGCGCGAGCCTTCAAATCACGCGCGCTATTTTTGCATACTATGAAAGAAGTGCATAGTACTTGGCCACGCATTTTGTGCGATTTTTCAGATGTACTTGGCAAACTGTGCGAACGTAAACGCATCCGCGTTATTTTATATCCAGTAAAATGTATCGGCAACATCTAATCAAGATATAGACCCTCCGGATATTACACTGAAATATACATATATGGTTCCACCTTAGCGCACATATACAGACATTCATGTCTACATATTTGTAAGTAATATTTTAAGATTGCCCATCATTCGCACTCTACAATCTGTGTGAACGGTACACTTAATGTATTGCTTAGTTATGTATATAGGACTACTAACCCAGATTCTCATTCGATACGTTCCATTATTGAATCTTTTTCGTGTGAACGCACGTACGGACATCATACCCATACGTGTAGTCACCATTTAGTCTCCCTCTATTCATCCATAGACACGCATAAAGCTTTCCAGCTTATACATGGCTGTTTACACCCGCATACGATACAAACATCAGGTACACACCGAGGCTTCGCTTTTGTAGAATTTGAGACAGCAGAAGATTCCAACGCGGCGGTAGATAACATGCATGAATCTGAGCTGTTTGGGCGCACATTGGCCGTTAATCATGCAAAGGACAAACAATTGAATGAGAGATCGATGAAACCAGTATGGAGTGAAGAGAGCTGGTTGCAGCAACATGACCAGAAGGCGCAAATAGCAGCAGATGAGGGCGAAGGTACATCATACTGTATATTTTATATTTGTATGTGGAGCATCTGTGTATATACCTATAGCAGAAACTTGTACAGTACACATAGATAACGTGTGGATCAGTTAAGCACCCAAGGAATAACTAATGAACGAAATGGTAATAAGCGGGGATAGGGGAGCGGCTGATTAGGTAGAAATGCAACTCGATTATATCGCCCACAGCCAATATATATATGTGTGTGGGTGGGTGTGTGGTATGCGTGTGTTCCTCTCGTGTATCTCTGTATCTATTCAACGTAATAAGTAAATGAAAACTCAGAAGCAGGTATGATATTATGTGCGTATGGACGGATTTGCATTTCGGTAGATCGTAATATCTCCAACAACTTCACCTTCACGTTATCGTCCTTCAGAAATATATAAATAATGTATATTGATTCGTTTATACAGCTACAGAAACGGCAGAAGCGATGGAAAAGGAGATGCTTGCGAAAGAGTCTCAAGATGAGCAACAGCCAGAGGGGCGTAACCCAATTGTATTCTTCGACATATCTATTAATGGTATCGGATACGAATACATACATGATCACACTCAAGTATATATGTGCATACATCAATGGCTCAGACACATACACTACTATGTAGGCATATGCCTGTATATGTACAAGCTCGCACGTACTAGGAAACATGGGGAAAGTATAGGCGTGAATTTTTATCACCAAATTCCTCACGTTTTCGCAACCACACATTGTGTACGTATTATGCTATATGTACACATACAGGCAAAGCAGCTGGTAGGATTACAATGGAGCTCAGAAAGGACGTTGTGCCAAAAACTGCAGCAAATTTTCTCGCACTTTGTACTCACAGCAAAGGGTTTGGATACAAAGGTAGCTCCTTTCACAGAGTTATACCCCAGTTTATGCTACAGGGCGGTGACTTTACCAAACATAATGGAACCGGAGGGAAGTCCATATACGGAGGCAAATTTGACGATGAGAACTTCACGCTGAAGCATACAAGTCCAGGTAATACACGAAAGCTATGTATACGTATGAAAATAATTGTGAGGTGACATATACCTTGGTGTGCATGTTTCAGTTTGTATCTTTTATTGTCTCAGTTCATGCTCAGAAGGATGTTTATCTTTTGAAGTACTACAGGATACGTCAATAAATAGAGGTAAGGTCACGGTAAGAATATTATTAAAATCGGTTTAGTACTGCTATTTGATAGTAGTGTACAGGACATCACCGTACACTTTCAGGGACGAGCCTGAGTTTACCAGATAATTGACCTTTACGCTGAGCACAGTGAACCGGGCAATTACCATGTAATATCTTTATGTTTGTATTGTGTAGTTGTACACATCCCACACGATAAGACCATACCTGTAAACAAAAAATATTATTCTATCCATTCCTGTTTGTTGTATTTGTATCATGTCGTAACCCGATGTACGTAGTGCTAGGGAAGACAATGCATTTCTATGAAATGCCCTAGTTTTTCCAACACCGAACTTCTCTGAAGGATACCCCTACATGGGTAGCGGCTTACTTTGCTAAGGTCAAATCTTTTTTAAGATGTGACGAGGCAATACAGAATTGACTAAGTTGGCAAACATATCTGCAAATATAGATACAGATACACCCCCGCGCATATTCTTACACATACGTATTCTACAACAGGAACTTTGTCTATGGCGAATTCTGGACCCAACACAAACGGTTCACAGTTCTTCATCTGCACAGAAAAGACGGACTGGTGTGTAAAATTCGTACACATGCACACTCAGGTTCACTCACAACCAATTCACACAAACACCAAGTTGCAGTCCTGGTTTTAAATTGGTTAATAGAAGTCTGATTTTCCACTCTATTCATCAACATATGCACACAATTATGCACCTGTCTGCACAACTCGTTGGTAGCTGTTTACTTGATAATTGAGCCGCCAATGGACATTGTGCAATCTATCATACTGACCACTATTACTTCTTTATACTTTTCTGCATTACTTTTTTAACGCCCGTCGGATTTTCAGGCTTGATAATAAGCACGTAGTGTTCGGAAAGGTAGTACAGGGCATGGACATCGTACGTAATGTGGAAAGTGTGGGTTCACAGAGCGGTAAGACTTCTAAGAAGGTCGTCATCGAAAATTGTGGCAAATTGTAAATATATCTTATCTAGACTCTTGACATAGCTAATGATTTCAGAAATGTAATTCTATTATAGTTACAAGTCGCACGAAAACTTCGAGTGTTCACATATGATTTCAAGGTTTTTGTACAGACGATCACAACTCATGTGTAACTTTATATATTTTTGATAGTGTCTGCCTATCAACAATTATTCCTCAGTAGTATTATACTCGAGCGGACTATTAGCAATTAAAAGTACTTTTATGAACACTTTTAACTGTGCAGATCGTTGGTAGAGTTTACTGATATATTTGTTGCAATATGTCCGTTTTATTTGTTGTTGTTTTTATATACTGCAATAGAAACGTATCAACCCAGCCACGGGTATCTGCGTAATACGTCTTGCGTAGTAGTTTTTAAATGTCAGAAACATCAATACGATGTACATATATAATAGGTCTAGTCTCATCTCTGTTGTTACAAGTTTTAGTTAATGTCTTACTATAATTTCTAAGAATACATGATTTTGGATTAGTTGCACATATGTATGTAGTAGAAGCCTTGACATTTACACTGCCGCAGGGGCCTGTTTATGGGACTCCCTCCGCTTGTACATGACCCAAGGGTCACTGGGCGAGTGAATCATGGTAGTATAGTCAATATCAGGCAATTCATCGCGTGTAAGTTCAAATTCACGAAGCATAGTCGTCCAGATGGTCTTAATCTATAAGTGGGGTGTGATAAAAATACATGTGTGTGAGTGGGTGCGGCGGGGTGCTGCTGTGTGACGGTGGCCATGCATGGATCACGTTGTATATGCACGACACATCCATCTTTATAACAAATCAACTGACTTGCGCTACGAATGCAACGCGGTACTTCGTAAATCATATATTTGCAGAAATTTTTCTGCACAGTGGTACCCTGCTTATGATTCTTCACAGCATACATGGACAAATACATGTTTCAGGGTGTATGATGGCACCTTTGAAATAGACCTGTCTTTCAACACACGAGACTTCTTTCTTTCAAAGACATAATACGCACAGTGACATATACATGCGTGCTCCTACTATACCTGAGTGTATGCGAACATCTCTCCAATGCAACGATGTCTTCCTGCACCGAAAGGCACATATGAAAACTTTCCGTGTCCAGGAGTAGCAGACTCGTCACGTGTGTCTTCATCAGACTTATCTGTGCGCATTCCGTTGAAACGATCAGGATTAAAGACCATGTTCGTCTCACCCCAGGCGTCCTCTAGAATGTGATTGACGGTAGGAGATGCACATACATAGCCTCCTGTGATTCACAACATTTAATGTCAATACATGATTCTCTTTGTGGGATAGACATAAGGATATATTTACTCGCTTTAAACATATTTATCATGTCACTGTCTGAGGATGCAAGGCCATACTGCTGCACATGCAATATGTTTGCTTCAAATTATCACATACTCAGAACTGTGCCTACATATTCATTCGTACACAACTAAAAGTTCAAACGATGAACGTACCGATAGGAATAGTGTATCCCATGATCTGCTGCGGTGTCTTGACGGTACGCATCATTGTCATAATCGGTGGACGCAAACGCAAAGTCTCTCTAATCGTATTGTCTAAGTAAGATAAATTCTTCAAGTCCTCAAACGTGGGTGTAGTGTGCTCACCCAAAGCATCGATAACCTCTGCACGAGCGCTTTCTTGTATCTTCTTGTTGTTACACATGTAAAATCCAATCCAAGATGAAGTTGTGGATGACGTATGTTGTCCTGCGAGCAAGAGCGCAATGCACATGCCAGCGACTTGATCGTCCGTCATGTACTGGCCGTTTCGGTAGGGGGTATTCATGAACGTCCACACCATGTCTGTACCCTCGGACTCGCCCTGTTGTTGATATTGGTGTGCATACGTGGGTGTGTTTGTGTGTTAACGTAGCAACCGGAGGAACTTTGACTTCTAACGTTACTTTGTACATTAATATGCAGGGTTAATCGTGTACAAATGGGCGCATATAGTTTATTATTTCAATAGGAAAAGTCTTGCAAGAGGAACACATGAGCGATCGAAAATATATACAACAAAGCACTATGTGTACTTCAGTTGCAACATTTGCGGCATAATGTCACGTTTATCATTTCAACATACAACATGTACATAGAAATTTCCCTCCAAAATATTTATCTGATGAGGCAACGTACACATACCTCAGCTTTCTCTTTATTCGCGGCACGACGCTCAGCAATTACTTTCATAAATACGGCCTTAAGTTTAATGTGAGCAGCGTCGCGCGTACGGAAAGAGGGAAGAGGGAGCCAACCGGGAAGTAACCATGCGGCGGGGGTGAATCCACCATCCAGATCGTGGTACAGCTCGGCTACAGACTCATCCAAAAGGGCACGGATCTCTCTGCCCAAAAGACAGCGAGAGGCCGTCATTATAACTAGCTCGGCCATCGCCTACGGATTGCATTGTTTGTATGAGAAAAGTGTCTTGTGTGCTTTTGACCAAGCTAATCCAAGTGCACTTAATAGTCAGGATTTCGAACGGTGATACACTGTCTGTAAAGGTAACAATCGTTCGAGCCAAACGACATGTGTTTCCAATAACTAGAGCTGGTACTGATAGTGTATCTGCATCGATTACAGGCACGCACACACACATGCACACACACACACACACACACACACACACACACACACACACACATACCTTGAACAGATCAGTCTTGCCTTCATTGCCCCATCGCTGGAGGTATGTGGTGGTCTCCTCTTCAATCATGGCTACGTATTCTTGGAATCGCGATATCGTAAGGCCGGCCTTAGAAATTCGTTTCTGCTCACCAAACTCTTTTGCATCTACATCGTACGCAACACCTTTTCCAAACACAGGCACGGTAAGCGAAGCGTACACACTCTCTGCATTCAAATCTTCGTTCTTTGAATTGAACATGAGGGCAGAGGCATCTGATCCGATCACGTACGTGCAGTCCATACCCATCATCTTGAAAGTGAACACGGGTCCATATTTGTTGTAACACTGTTTATTTGTATACAACGAGGGTTAGCATAAAATATTGTTCATGTATTTATGCGCCTTCGGTCTGATAATGTTTGTATTTGGGCATGGCAACTCGTACGAACATTCCCTAGTATATTTTCAATACCATGTTCATGTTTAGTGGAGCGGTCAACAGGATATAACTGGATATGACTATTTTGTTTACTTTCAATCCAATAAAATTGGTATGCCATTCCATGTACACAGCAATTTTATACTCAAATAATACGCGACTTGCACATTGTTCTTTTGTCGTCTACTTCATATATACACGCTTGTATAAACATAATATAGTTAGTAGAACTATCACAGGCGTGTGAAAAGCAGCTTCAAGCACCTCCTAAAGTATTGTACACAGATTGCGCAACACGAACCACTCCAGAATATAATTGTACATCTATCTAGGCCGATCTAGTTACTGGTTAGACGATGTACAAATCCATGGACTTAATAGACCATAAAAACATTTTACGTAGAACAAGTACATTACACACAACACGAAGTACATACATTGTGAAGAAAAGTGATGGGAGACGCCCCAAATGTAATAGCACTACCAATGAATGGAATCCAGTGAGATACTCGAGGAGGTAGCTTCACACCAGCGGGTACACGGTCGTTTTTCAAGAAGACTAGCAATGCGACGGCGACGACTACAAATGCCAGTACGAGTTCAGTCTGAGTTGCATCCCGAAACCTTTGAATGGCCGAACTTACAATGGTGTCAATCAATCCCATGGTACAAGATCGGGTCTCTACGAGGAATATGTGAAGTTTAGAGCGACCAAACAGAATGGAACTGCTGTATATATAACACGGTGTGTGTGTAGATGGAAAGGCGAGATCATCAAAGAGTCACAGGAGGGGAGAGGAGGGGAGAGCAGAGGGGTAGGATTAGAAGAACATTTCGATACCGTGAGCATATAGAACAAAAAAGGTGTAAGAGGCAGGGAGGTGTCAACGAGATGAGTGGTTGTGAAGGACGTGGTGTGAGGCCAGAGAAGAGAAGAGAGTCCATGGGTGCGTGCGGTGGGATGTGGTGGGCGGGCACAACAGACAGACAGACACAAGAGAGGGATGGATAGTAGTAGTAACGTGAGTTGAACGTTCGTTCGTTCCGGTGGTGTGTGTGTGTGTGTAACAGGGGACGAAATAGAAAAAAAAGCGATGAAACGGATTTCTATGGCGTTCTGCAGCAGGTCTAACCTCCACCAATCAAAGTCCAGTTTGTCATCGAACCATCAAAGCAAACCGGGGCCTATTAATTCTTGTATAATTGTCTATTATAAGAACGTATAGGTTCCTGTTCTTCCTTGAGCCAATGGATTATATAATGAAGTTCGGTATTTCCATGACCTTGGGTTGGGGTTCTGTTTATTTGTCCTTTACCACAACGTCGGTTGGAAGTAGTGCTGTCTATTCCTGTATAATTGTCTTCTACTGCATTAATAAGTTGTACTGTTCGGTATATGTTCGATACAAGTACATGGCTCAGAGTTAGAAAATTCCTTGTTAATTGTCTATTATCACTAATAAGTAAAAGTGATGACGCGATTAAATGAACTTTTCTGATATCATCACTCTCAACACACATTTTGCAGATGCACACACAATTGTAAAGCCAATTTTAGTCTTCTCAATCGTTCCAAAAGTAACTATAAATCCCTACTTTGGACGATTTATACTTCGAATAGACACACAAAAGGGCCTCGTATACACGTATTCATGCTATCGTTTCATCAAAAAGTCATGTTTGCCGTAAAAAGGGCGTCTTCCTCATGCCAAGTAAGTGCATTAAACATAGTATATACAATCATAACTTCAACAGTACTTTCTTCAACAGTTCATTTGTTTCGTGTTTTCAATTTCGACATAGTTCATCACCTCATTATTTATGTTTTATATCTCACAAGAATTGGCAAGTCCAATCACTAAGAAGGACAATGTTCTCGTCGTCTACACTAGCAATGAAGGGTAAGCCGAAGTTCACGGAAATTGGAAAAGTCATGCTGGATAGGACCGAAGGACAACATATGAGGGAGGGCGAGTTTTTCATCCACACCGCTGGAGGTATTTTACATACCATTACATAATTTAAATTCGATTATCATGTTTGATAGTTGCTTGAGTAATCCTCTTTTATGCGTGTAGGTTGTAGGGCAGTAGTACTTCGAGTTGATTCAACCTTTGCTAACAGTCAGAATCAAACAAATACGGACTACACTGATGTAGAAAAGGTTTGTGTAAGTGGTTTTGAGTCACTCTTGTCGTACTAGTTTCAATACATACTTTGGTGATGAATTTCGTATTATTCCTACTGGCGTCGCGTTGGTGTTATATTGCTTCTTGAAGTGTTCATATATATCTTACCCTTCTCACTCGGTTCACAGAAGCAAACTTTTTATCTGGCTTTACCCGATGAGCGAGACTATGTACCCACCCCGTCAACGAAGACAAGTATTATGATTTATGGTATGTGATGGAGCAGACTATATGGTATTCTTTCCATTTCCGATCGGTAATTCCTTCCCGTGTCCAACTCAACTGGAGGTATTCTGATCACTTTTCTACTGCAGCACCACAGAGCGAAGTCTTCCCGTATTACTCCTACATACCTCTACAACATCCTCGTAAGTTTGATTGTTTTACAATCGCGAACTTATTTTTGTGCGTGATATTTTCTTAGATAGGAGTATGCCGCACGTTGTACTCGGTTGCTAAGATACCAAACGTATAGTTTCATGGGAACATTCTAGATATGTTTGAGAGGTCGTCTTTCTGTTCGAGCGTACTTCTATTCCTACAAATGCTTTTTTTTACTCACTTGGGTTATATACCGGTCAATCTTTGTTTCAAACAGATAGCAGCACCTACATGAAAGGATTCGCCAATGGCCGGCATGAGATTCACAGTGACTTCTACTGTCTCTTTTAACTGTTAAAGGAAAGTGGGTGATGAGTCTGGTTCGAAGAAGTGTCTGTGGAAATGGAGCTGCGCGGTAGTGTAGTTGAACTTTGATGGGAGAAAGACTGATAGAAAGAAAAGCTGGTTGATATATCTAGCATAACTCTCAAATTCAGGGTTCAGGGTTCTTTTTAAAACTTGATTGTGAATACACGTAAAGGTGCCTTGATTATATCAATGGTGTGCGAACGTGGCGTTGGAAGAGACGGTAAGATAAGAGTACAGAGTAGATATGGATTTACAGCCATATTGTAATCGACCGAAGTCAACGCAGCTGTCGACCAAACGATTTTTGTGCTGTAAATTACCATCAACAAAACTCCCGTCCTTTGGTCAAATTCCCCGTACTGAAAAGAAAATGAAATGCAATCGTGGATGATGAGATTGAGGTTTCCTCCACGCTCAGTATTCGGAGTTTACCACGTAAAATCTCAACAGTGAACCATTTCTTTTAATTATACAATTGTTGGAATACAATGTTTTGTTTGTTTCTATATAGTTGTGTGCAATGTGTCTTTCTCACTAGATTCAACTAGAATTCGAAAAAGACCCTACCGTAGATTAATCGGAGCTCTAGAACTGTTTGATTTCAATCAGCCCAACTCATTAAAGTATCGCTCCTCTATTTCTGTAACCGAATGTCAATGAACTCGCAGTTAATAGGGTTACAATGATGCTAACTATCATCGGACTTGGATGCGTCGCTGGCTACATTATTAGCCTCCATTGCCCTCTTAATTTTTGCTTTCTCCATGTACTCTTGCCGCAACGCTTTTATGCCCTCCAAGCTATTGGGTGGGCGCTGAATGATAGATATTTAACAAGCGTTAGGTTCAGTAGATACAGATTGCCAATATAAATATCATATATAACAGGGCATATTTCCACTATAACAGTGTTTTTGGAAAACAGAAAAAATATCCGACAACCAGTAGCTCCTCGTGTCACATACCGCAGTCACCTCGTCCTCGTGAAGAACCCGGCGCTAAATGTAAAGAGAAATTGTAACAAATTATTGTCGGATCGTGAAGTTACAAAGAACCTGCTCGTAAAAGTTGAAACCTTCACATCTAAGTGAGCATGCTAATATACATGAGAAACACTCTTATAGAGCATGTTGACCTCAGGCGGCTATCTCAACGCTAACATGCTATTCTAACCATCATACCTTGGTATCTGCGACGTACTTATCGTAGAACGATGGGAGATTGAAATACCAGAACATGCCTATGGGAATGAACACATATATTGCGAACTGTCATTGTAGGAGAACCATGGAAGATTGATAAGTTTATCTGTACGCGCCATATAATTGTGAATGGAAAAACTCACAATACTACGTACTCACTCTACATGCATGCACGCGTACAAACTAAGCTTTAGTAATCAACACTGTATCACTACGCACCTTAAAAACCTCCAGGTTAGAGCGAGCATTGGACTTCGACATGTCGAATATTTTACCTAGGAAGTACGACTCGTTACCGCTTAACTATGGGCAGAAACTTTGTGGACTGATTTAACATAACAATGTGATAAAACGATATGGTTGTATAGAAGCAAGGGTTGCTCGTGTTAAGTATATGTCAATTGTAAATGCAGCTGCTCGTGTTTGTGGTGTGTGAGGTATATATGTGAGTGTGTGGGTGAGTGTGTTGGTGTGTGTGTTTTTGTGTGTATGTGTGTTGTGTGTGTGTGTTGTGTGTGTGTGTGTTGTGTGTGTGCGTGTGTATGGAAGCATCTTTCGAAGTTTACATATACTATACGAAATTACGTTTTTACGCTCTAGTACGTAGGTTTGCTTATAGTAATCCTTTTTTCAGGGATATACGTTTATTGTCCTCTATTTTTGAGTACCGATGCGGGGAGGGTGTTTTTTGGCGGGCGAATTGGTCGGACCGCTTGTATATAAAAAGCCGAATATTGTGATCATGAGATTCATTTTCACACACACTCGTTTACATATGCAGCAGCATATGCTTATGTAAGCTCATCGTTTCCAGCTATACTTGGCATTGCTGATCATACATACATTTTTTCATGATATCAGTTCTTCTTTATATTTTCGCACACTGTCATCAAGAAAACGATTGGTTATTTCAACAGTCACAGATAGAGTATCTCAGAAAAAAAATGCATTTTTTGTAATACTCCACACATCTGTAACAAGAATTATACTACATGGGTACTCAAGGTGGTTGACATGTACAGTACCACTTCGTGGAATCAATCCAGTTTAGATTTTCATCTTGATGAAGAAAGACAAGACAGTTTGAATGAAAAGGAAGGGGCGTTATCAGCTATCATGTCGAAGCTGTTAAACAGCTGTGTTGAAGCACAAATTTCTAAAGATATACGTTGTATCCATAATCTTATACATCAATCTGTACTGTACACAACTCACGCTCAGATGAAGTTGGATCAAAACTGGTTCTATGACAATTCGGAGAAAACTATTACAAGTACAAATAATGAAGCTGGTGTTTGTCCTTACTTACATTTTGCAGACTAAATAAACATTTAATATATACTCAAACTGTCTATTCGATTCTATTGCGTACCCTGCCTATTCGATGCTCTTGCCTACGTCTCCTGCCCATGTTTAGCGAAATCGTTAGACTGAATAATTTGGGATGAGTACGATCAAATGTAAAGCAACTTGTTAAAGGCATCGATTTCCTAGTCGGAGGGGTTTAAAGTCTAGAAAGGTAGTTGAACTTCCACGTACATATGCGTATGTTCAGTGTTTTGTTGGACAAACTAGGATTATGAATGCTCTATTTGTATATAGATCCTGGTGCTGGCGTACACAAACAGATTAAACGGTTGGAGCCACGAATGAACTTGTGTAAGAAGCTACGAAAATAAAATCTGCCTTGTGCACGGGAGAGCTTGCACTCGCTGGAGGATAAGGGAACATGAAGTGGAGACGATGGTATTTTACTGTTGCTTAGCAATGTATACATTTCGCGATAGTCTGCGTGTGCTTGAAAACAATAGCATTGCAGAAATTCCTTTCAAACGGATGTTGTTTGCAAATGACAAACATACATTGTTCAGGCCAATGCCGAGGAGAGCCGCTTATCGTTACTAGAACAGGCAAAAGTACGCAATGCACTCGTGACCTTGCCCATGTGTTTAGAAAGTTGTAGATCCAGCCTTATTTTACGTGTATTGCATTGCGTGTTGGAGATCAAGCAGGTGGCATTGAAGATTTTACTACATGATTAATGTAAATCGTTATACGTGTCTTGTAGTGAAATATTAAACCCCCTCGCTACAGTCAAATGTTAATCTGAACGCATCTATATGCGTCGGAAGAACCGAATTGACAGTAGACTCGATATCTTGTACGCCTCGACCATCAATTCGCATCCATAATTGTGCAAAGTGGCTTGTGCTTTCACTGCCCACGTGCCTGACATTTGATGTACTGACCTACTTTGAGCATACAATGCTCACTAATAGTAAATTGGACTATCGGATCATAGTTTCTAAATATTGTCTCTGGCAAAATGGATGCTTGCAGCTTGATATGAATATATTTGTAATGCATAAGTACGTTCGTTAAAGTAAGATATAATACTATACATACGTTCTGATGAAGCGTGCGAATATAGTGCATGAAAGGATGTAGGTATGCCAAAGCAAATACACAAGCAAATATAACAGTCAGCAAAATAACATGTATGATCTTGTGTATATGAGCTACTTTGGGATTTTGTTCGTTTGTTTTAAAGGTAGATGACACAAAACATAATTGGATTATACATGTGTCTAGAGTTATGTCAACAAACTTCGTAGTCCAGGGGCATCTCCAAAACAGGCCTAAACATATACAAGCTTCACAGAACATGAAAAGCAAAGTACAGTCACATAACCCAAGCCATAATTCACATTTAAGATTATCTACGATAGCGAATGTATGTTTTAGATACACAGTTTCTACAGATGCAACTAAGCTGTACATCCACTTACACCTCGCACGGCTAGCAGATGATATAGATAGAGTTAGCATAAAATTATATACACAAAACCTCATAAAAGTCATGTACAATACATTTACAAGAATATTTACATGTTCTATACCGTCACCGCAAGGTACGTTTAATAATCAATACGAACAGCTAACGCCCGGTTTATATATTTACGGTATGACATAAAAATGAATCTATGACATTAAGTCAAGCCATGTCCGTCTCTAGGTATTTCTATTTACAATATCTTGTCACTACGAGCGTGTTTCTATATCTATGCCGTACACTTGAGATGTGCCTTTCGTAGAGTATTGGTGTATGCTTAATACGGGAAGACTAATGTCATCTACCTGTAATCTAAATCTAGATCGCTTGCCCGTATATATCACGTATTTCATACCCGATACACCATTCCCTGTACTATACGACCACAGTACTTGGTTTACCTTCCTTGTATTGCTCTACAAGTACTTTTTTGTCAACTGCTTGACTTTATGATGGAAAGTGGTTGATTTAATCGGTGTGTCGACCTGGTAGAAAGGGTTGAGCAGGATCTGTATAGATGTGTAAACGTGCAAGGATAGGCCTGTGAGTGCGTATACAATGATTCGTATGTGGCTAGCTTACCCGAATTATCACAAAAACTATACAAAAATATCTCATAAAATCGCACGCATGCACAAATATACTATACCAACATTGACGTCCAATTGTTGAAAGTCAAGAGATCAGATCTATAGTCCATCTGACCCAAGTATACCTACTCACATAGACACATATATACGTACGCTTACATAAAAATGCTTACGACAGAGACGCATGAACTCTGCAATAGATTCAACGTGTAAATCATAAATGCGTCTTCCCTGCACCATCTATTGAATTGCAAACCATTTTGTTAAATTATACACACGCATATATGAACATCCTCCTGTGTAAGTATAACACAATCGACACACTAATTGCTTGCAAACAAAGTGAATCTGCGCAATAGTCATGTCACAGTCATCGAAGCAAGCGCGCATTTCCAACAACTGTTGCAAAAACGTCTAGCAACAAAGCCACAATTATTATTATTACACACATGCATTAGTACACACATACTACGCATATAAAGAATATAGATGCATACACCTATAACAATTATGTATATATGATAACACCGGCATTTCTGTCATTTCATATTAACATACTTTGACATAAAGTTCATACACGTCGGTGAAGAAATTTTTGATGTTGTCATCATCACGTGTATCATGCAGGAGCATCAGTTTCGTTCCACCAGCGGTAACAAAGGCGGACGTGAACCATTCATTAAACTTGTCTACTACGCGTAGATTAAGATTTGGCGTCGTCCACACGGTCTCTTCAACAATATCGAGGCCAGCGTGCACGATGAACTGGTTTAAGTGCCTGTTTTCGTCACGCTTGTCATCAGCTCTATTCAGGTTTCAGAAGAAGAAAAAATGTAGCGTTTGTTCTGCATTTATGAAAAACACAATCAAGCGATAGATATTACGTGCAATCCTTCACGTATATAATTATAAGTACATACATTAGTGCATCAACGAATTCCAGCTTAATTTTGATATATATGTACTATACATAATTCAGTGAAAGGTACGGTGCGGTACATAAGTGTAGTGAATTTGAGCGGTACTTCAATTCTGCCGAGCATGGGTACATATAACCACAACACAGATTATAGCTAAACTACTTTAATAGGGATTAACAGCAAAAAAAAAGGTATGCATACAACAATGGAGAATATTATTGCAGACAGTAGAAAATTACGTCAAGACTTGTCGGGGTACCACCACAACATAGTCCAACCGATGTCAATACACATGCGATATAATGGATTTCGATGCCTTCATGTTTCTACAGATATATGTCTACGAAAGTACATCTATAAAATATCCGTACCTTCCGGATGTTCCGAAGTCTATTTCAAAAAGAGGTGTATCATCCCGTCCCACGATTACAAAGTAATATGACATTTTCAGAAAAGTCAAGTCTATATATCGTTGGGTTTGCCAAATCTACTATGAAGCCAGTACCTACGACCATATACCAACGAATCCGTACGCAGACGCGTGGGCGTGCTAGTAACTGTACAGAGGGAGGGGGAGGGGAAGAGTCGATGCGGTGTGTGTGTGTATGTGAGTGTGTGTGTATGTGAATGTTTGTGTATGTGAGTGTTGTGTATGTGTGTGTGTGTGTGTGTGTGTGTGTGTATGTGTGTGTGTGTGTATGTGTATGTGTGTGTGTGTGTGTTTGTTGTGACCAATAAAAGCTGGCTGATAAACGTAAGATACGTTTATTAATCCGGCGTGGGTACGGTAATTCCACGCGCCACGACCGTACAGACACACAGACACACACACACACATACAATTCACACACACATACACATACACACATACACGCACATACATACACATACACACACGCAGCAACCGAACTATATACGCACATCAAAGCTACATGCATTATACCCACACATACATACACAGAAAACGTGCCTGTACATATACATAAACACGCACGGACCAATCAATCTCACAAATTTCATATATACTTGCACACCATTCATAAATCATGTTGTCATCGTGTCTAGCGAGGGTCCGCACAGCTCGCGCTGTGTCACATGTGCACCTAATTGGTCCCACCGCACAGCAAACAGCTCCTTCTTCACTGCAAATGTGTGTGCGACACGCAGGGAACAGAGCCGTCCGCAAATCGGATGAGAAAAGAGCAAAAAGTGAACCCGACATGATATATTCAGAGGATGCAGAGAATCAATTTTATGAATTTCAGCGCGATTCATACTCTTCATCAAATGTGAGAAGGAAAAAGCTTGAAATTTTTCTCAACTTTGTGTCAACCAAGGACGACCTACTGCTAATCAGAGTATGTGATTTTGAATGCAACTTGCGTGCACTAATTTTCTGATGTTATCGGTGTAGCTTTAGTTATGTGCTAATTACTTCTCTTTCCAGGATGCTATGACAACTCAAATCCGAGCCAACTTAAAAATCTCACCAAAAACAACCGATTTAATTGCGTCCGCCTGTATCCGAGTCCCTCCGGTAAGTATGCACCGAGTTATGTATATTAAGATGCATTTGTATTGAGGATTATAGTTATAAAAGGCTAGTGTTGTCTGCCTGTATCGCTAGCACATGCGTAGAACATGGTTTTTGCCCGCGAAGAAATTTTTCATAAACTTGCATCTCTATTGTTCTGATCTCGTTGACGGCTCTCTACAATATACGTTTATATTACATACGGCTCTTCCGTGCACACATGCTCACTCTAACACTGAACACACTCACTCAAATAATGGATTTCTATGCAATACAGTTGTGAAATGTATTGGAGGCGTCTATGGCGATCACATACGAGCACTTTTTTTGTAAGATTTGACTTTCAGAAGAAATAATGCACAGAATACCAACCGTTCACGATTGTATCCATGCACAAACACATACACCACAAACCGATAGTTATGTGTGTACCTATACATCTACAGCATGGACTAGCGCATGCCATGAAATGGTTCACATACGTGCACTCTAGTGATAAGATGGCATCCATGTCTGCGAGTCCTGACCTCGTGCGGTTGAATCCTGAAAGTTACACAATTAGGCGTCTCATGAAAGCCTTGGTCAAAGAAGGCCAGTATGAGAATGTTTTCAAACTGTTCCATCATTGGGACAACAAATTGGTGTGTGTTTGTGCATATTAATATACTAATATAGATATATGATTATGTGCATGCCTCGTAAGGGTTATAAATATGTATGACTGCGTAAGTGTGAATTATATATTTGAAGTTTAGAGTCATACAAGCTGACAAGGGGAATAACTTCTATCAAACTGTTCCATCGTTGAAGTTGGAGCTTATTACCAACAGGCACATTTTATCATTTTTGCTGATGCTGATATGCAACAACCATGCACAGGACTTGGCACATGATGTTTACCACGTCGTGTTTAGTATGGCCAAGGAGGACAAGACGTACGTAGATCGATCGTACGACCTTTTCAAGCGTATGAGACAAATAGGTATGATATCTTTAATCACATCACGAGCGTACACAGGCATCTATGCTAGTAATTACTACACTCTGTGTCCTTACATCAATCTGTGACGAACAGTTCTATTATCCTTGTATGCCATATATTCGAACTATATTGCATACATGTATATGTATATACGCAACTGACGTGTCTTTCCCCCCCCCTCATGAATGAAGAATAGATGAGATGAATAGCATCGAACAAGATAGTTACCACATGCACGCACTCGTATATGCAATATCCGTATATGTGCGAATGATAAACTCCATGAGGTAATGATAAATCTAAAATGAACCTAGAGTATGCATTAGACTGTACGAAGCATATGACGTACACACACACACACACACACACACAACCACGACTGTACTATACCCAAACCATCCGTGTACCGCAGGTCCTATACCAACGAAGCTTGATTATACACTTTTGGCGTCGGCCGCCATGAGGCATAATGATAACAAGACTGCTTCTGAGATCATGAGCTTATATAGAACGGTACGTACACGTAAACAGATTCTGCAAGTCATGTTGCCATGTAACTGTCCTGTGTATTTATATTCATCATAATCTAAATCTGTAGTGGGTGTATATAGAGCGTTGCTTGTTCAAAAGTATTTATAAATATATACTTTTTTCTCTGCATCTCGTATCTAACTTTTTCGTGTAATAAGTTTTTGACTGCTTTCGGCATTTTACAGGACGCTTATCCCGAGTCAAAGGAAAGTATACAACTACGAGAGGAGGTCACTACTGCACTTCGGGCGGCTCAATAGAGTAAAGTACCAACATACGCCCTCATGACATCTGTACACTGTTGTGTTTCATAAATAGTAATAAACCAAGTTTAACACATACAGATCTTCTTTTATATTTCTAACCATTTAGTTCAAGCTTGTATCTAGTATCGTTTGATAATTTAGTTATTTGTTAAGAACCAGGCCATATAAACATTAAAATAAATTGCTATCTTGTTCATACAGAGTTCACAACAAACTCACATATCTACCGTCATAGATATAATTTTACAACACATGTGTCCCATAAAAACTCTGCGAAAGCATTTTTAAATATAAGTTTCAGCAACGTAAGATATACCAGTTGTTTAATGACCCCATTCTTCATAGTTGAATCGCTAACCATTCCATGAGACCTGTCCCTTCAAATGTAAGTCGTTACTTAATGGCAGTGCTAATTTAGAAAATCGACAATGATGAAAAAAATAAAAGATACGCATGTGTGCTCTTTTGTCGTTGTACCTGTTGCGAGCTGAAACATAGCACATATGGAAGTCTTCATGACCCATAATGACATGCCTCAGCGTTGTAAGTGTTGAAATACAACTGTACCGACAGACATACTGTTACATGACAAATGTTTTATTAATTTTCTTCTTGTTAGCCACTTAGTCTGCTTTGCCATTATTCTTCGCATATGAATTCTCGCTGGTGTCAAAGTCTCCTTCATTCGGACCGCTTATACCAACATCCCAATCGTCGTCCTCTTCTCCCCAACTTTCGGCCCACTCATCTGCAGTGGCTGGCGCCTTCATCGCAAGCAGCTCACTTGCGCTCGGTCTTGTACTAACATTTACACTTACATTCGTACCTTTCGCATCCTCACGATCGCCATGTCCACGCATGTCTATACCCTTACCCCGTCCCTCAGTCATATGCAATGGTGATGTGTTCGATGTCCGCGATTCCCCGCCTATGTCCCCACCGACATTTCGACTTACAGGGATATCCGCACCTAACCCTGCGAACGGATCATTCAAATCATCATCTACGGAAAAATCTATCTCCCCTGCATCCAGCTCACTAATGTTGTCCAATCCAAGGTCATCGTCGTCACTTAACCAAGACAAATCAGGTTGGGCAAAGGTACCCGAACTATCCTTGAGTCTGTTTGAGAAGGCTCCATTTGTAGTCATATTTGCTCCCGAATTTTCATGAGAACCTGTGTCTCTATTTTGGGTTTTATTGTCTTCTAAACCGTGTGTCATTGGACCTAACCCACTATTGTTTATTACGCTGCCAGCAACGGCCAGTTCACTGTCATATGGATCGTTATGGTAATCATCATCATCTGAGTCGGACTGTAGTTCCTGTGTTGTTGGTGACCACTTCTTTTGCGCAAGTGTGAGGGGTGACATAGGCTCTCCGCTTATGTTTGTGTCCATGTTGGGAGGACCGTCCACATATGGTTCGCTGTATATAGGTGAAACAATGGGGTTGTGTGGGCGTTTGTTAACATTTAAGCCACTGTACAATAGTGAGGATACAAAAAGTGAGCTGTTCGCGAACGGTCGTTGTATTGATTGTTGACCAGGAGACAGCAGCTCGTTAACGTGTGGCTGAGATTGAGTTCCTTCTTTGCATGTGCCAATGAGTAACAGTAGCCATTTTATGTACACATGTTAAGGGGTCATCCAGTACCACATTTTTAACAATGAGTGAGAGTGCCAGGGGAAGTCGGTGAGCTAGAGTTCATTATGTAGCTCTATGCCGATTACACGGAACTGCACAAAAGTACGAACACCAATGTATATTCATGCAAGTGCCTGTGAATTTGCATGCTGGCGAGTACACACAATCCTAAAATACAACTTCTTAAATATACCCGTTTACGTAAGGAAACATTGTTATTTGTCTTTTACTCCTAGCTCAAACAAGCAGCGCACACATTATTAAGTTACAAACTATCGAACGCATCATTGTCACTTAAGTACACAACTAAAAGAAAGTATATTCACAAACTTTCTGAAGACCAACAGTACTTTATACCTGGCTCCTAAATGATTTTCAGTCCAAGGGTATCACTTGAATGTATGAGCTTAGGCGTAAAGACAAGCGTGCGAGTACGCACACACGTACAGACTCTGGTATATCAAGACGCATTGTACGATTATACAATACATACATACAAACGTATACCTGTGAAAGATTTCGTCCTCAGCCTCGTCGAGTAGACTTTTAAATTCCACGCCATCTCCATCTTTCTCTTCTTGTGCACCTCTACCCCCTGGAGACCCTCCGTCTGCGCTATCTGGTACCAAACACAAAGAGCACGCGCTTCCCATACCGAGTATAATATTACACTGGAGCTTCCTTATATGTGCGTGTATATAAATCCGGATAATCAGTTGACCGAAGGATGTCTAGAGCTAGTCTAATGATACTGCCATATACTGTTCGGACGTTTCGATACTTTTTGGCGATGTGTGTTGTCCTGATTAAATTTGTTCGTTTGAGAAACTGGGAGATGTACACATACATATGCACACATAAATATGTATTATGTATAAATGAGAATACATATATGTGTGTATATATGTGAGAAATGCGTGTGTGTATATATATGTATAGTTAGTGAGTGAGTGAGTCAGTGAGTGTGAGTGTGTGTGTGTATGTGTGTATGTGTATATGTGTGTGTATGTGTATGTGTATGTGTATGTGTGGGTGTGTGTATATATGTGTGGAGTATATATAGTGGAATGCGAATTGTGTGAGGGCATAGACAAGGTTATGAGTTCCACTAACTGCCGAATGCAAGAGGGTCCAATTAATCACAATAATAGGGGCCTTTTTAAGGGCCTTTATTATGGTTGGTGTGAGCCGGGGGTGTGAGCAGACAACGCAACTCGACACACACACACACACATACACACACACACACACACACACACACATACACAAACACACACACACACACACAAACACAAACACGCCACTCGATACACAATACGTCTACTACGGGACGTAGACATATCAATCACATCGAAACCACGAACACCATTCACAAAAGAACTCGACACACTCATTTAGAGTTGATATTCACACCGTTGACCGAGCTTCTGCGGAAAGTTTTCGATTATTAAAGAATTACAAAGTTATAAAGAATGGAAAATGATGGGTGTGAGCCGGGGGAAAAGAAAGAACACCGCGGAGTGTTTGAGAGTGTGAAGAAGTCGGTGTCAGATCTGTTTCACACACCAAAACAACTTGCAGATAGAGCTAGAGACATACAAGAGCGTCAACGGAGGAAGGCACAGGGAATTGATGAGCCCACAGATATGGAGAGGGAGGAGCTGGAAAGAGAAAAAGACTCTGAAGCTATAAGGGTACGAAAGAGTATAAATGTTCTTGCTCCATGATTTCGTGATGTGAAGCGTGTATAAAAACTGTGTTCGATATGTGTATATACTGAGATGAAACATGTATGTGACTTATGTACACTCATAATTTTTGAATATCTCAAATGTGTATTTTCTTCTTCTTCTGTTTAACTAAATGAACTTAATTTGCATTTCAGGTGGCACTTTATGAAGCGCAAGAGCGTCGAAAAGCAGCAAACGAGTATGCCAAGGCCCTGTGCGTTGAGAATTACGCAAAGGTACGTATATTGCTTAAGAAAGAGTGGTGCATACAGAAACATGATCATAACATCTAGTGTATTATCATTAGTCCCGAATTGTTGTGGCATGTATGTTTCCACGAAAAGTTTGGTCTCCCTACATCCGGAGTTCCTAATAGCCAAATGACTGTGAATATGTACTACTGTTTATTCAGACCGCTTCTGTTCTCGTAATTTATTCCAGATGATCGCCTGCATGCGAAAAGCGAACGCATTCACCACATGTTATGAGGAGAAAACATCATATTGGGAGTGCAACGCAGATGCAATGGTAAGTGTGTGCTGTTATTTAACGTCTGTCGTGATTATCGTATTTTGTGTATTGCTATCCCAACGTTGATAGTTGTATCTTCACTGTTTTATGGGTAGATACAGAAATATCTGCTGTATATGCGGTGTGTCTGGTGCTAGCAGTTTTACTCGCCATGTTTTAATATTCGCTCTTCTTGCATATATGTTGATTCTTTTATATCGGAGTGATTAACGATCGTCACATTAATGCATAGGATAAATACCTGGCGAAGAAGGACTCTGCAGCCGAGAGTGCTTGATAAATAACGCATCAAGAATTGAAGAACATTCAAAAGACGTAGACCCTGATTGAGAAATCTGTTTTCTGGAAACAGAAAATTTATATTTTTGACGTCTCCATGAATTGAATAGTAATAGACCTTGAGCACATGTACATACAATAAATATTAGATATAGACAACTACGCCAGATTATCGCTTTATCGATTTTGTCGAATTTGGATTGATGATTTTGGTTATTATACTTTAGGAATTTAACTCGGAGAAATAGCCTCTGTTCTACGAATATGAAGATCGTCATGAAAATATCGAAAAGCCGAACACTGTAGACTTGCATTTATTTTCGCGAACATTAACAATTAATACAATATCGTGTACATATAGTTGAGGGGCTCATGTCTGTTTGTACAAGAATATACTATATATACTTATTAAGTTCAGCAAACATGTCGTGGATAGTATAGTGGCTAGTATCACCGCCTGTCACGCGGTAGACCCGGGTTCAATTCCCGGTTCGCGAATCTTTTTTTCTCGTATCTTACGATATAGCAATACGTTTGATCTTGATATTCATGTCACGCATGTACGATCAGTATCGCATACGACAAAGCAACATACAGGTACGGAAGTGTTTAATTGAGTCTATCATTTGTGGGGTTCTCACAATTTAAAGACACAAACTATATCGACAGGCGTGTCCATGTTATCTATGCAAGTAGGTGTACAATTGTTCTCGTTCCAGATATGCATACAGCCTAAATTTCTACCGTTCCCTTTGGCAAAGTTCATAGCCAATGATCCGGGGTATCATCGAAAAGTTTTGACAATATACAAAACATACAAAGCGTTCAAGTTTTATTATAAATTACAGCTTGCCACTTGCGATATGGTTCCATATTCGGTTCTCCATGTTCCTTAAAGCGTTAGATACATCCACTTCTCCAGAATTTCTTCATATACCCAAAAATTTTAGTCGTAAGCGGAGTCGTGAACACCGACAGCTCGTCCACTAGGATCCTCCTTGCCCTTCCAACTGGCATCCCACTCAACGGCTATAGCAGTGCTGCATGCTACAGATGGACCTCCGGGCACAGTCTCGGCAGCAGGCTTTCCTGGGAACAATTCTGTATGCATTGTCGATTGAGAGAAATTAGCAAGCAAATATACTAACTTTTACGGATATGCCTAGTTGTGTACTGAAAAACTGTTAATCCCTGCACAATTAATAAAGTTCCTATAGTCCAACATCAAAAAGTAAAAGCACTCGTAGTACATACCTTCGAAAATACTACGGTATAAGTATGCTTCCTTGGTTCCGGGAGCGTTGTGGGGGAATCGGTGATGAGCCGACTTAATTTGTTGGTCTGTTACGAGCTCCTCGGCGTGGTCACGAAGTCCATCAATCCATCCATATCCGACACCGTCACTGAACTGTTCTTTTTGTCTCCATAGAACCTCTTCAGGCAACCAAGGGTTCTATGTGGTTGTTTAAGTACGAGTGAATAGGACGCGTGATTTTAATCTCCAGGTGGAAAATGAAGTCAGGCTAATCACACCCAATCGAAGAACGGGGCACACATTAATCAAGGAAATAGCGATAAAGGACGAAAATGAAATAAGACCAATTTATGTATCTCAAAAAGAAAACAGCGGAACAATTAACAGAGCGTCCTTTCTCGGTACAAAAAACTACGTTCGTATGCATACTAACCTGTTTATCGTGGAAGGATTTGCGCATAACCCACTTCTCGATCTTCTTCTGACCGTCAAGGTCCTTTCCACCAATGAGCTTGAAGGACGGGTCCAAAGTCATGGCCACATTCATAAAGTCTTGGTCCAAGAAAGGAACACGGGCCTCTACTCCCCAACTGGCAGTTGACTGTATTTATACAATTTAGTAGTAGTTCGGTTAAGCAAATTAGTGAAGTCTTCCAACACATCTGGTTTAAACAAGTCAAACGAACACGCAGGACGAGCTTATTAAGCCACACATACGTGCCGCAATGTACCTTATTGGCTCTGTTACAATCGTATAAGTGCAGAGCCTGGAGTTTACGGACTGTCTCCTTGTGTAGCTCTTCTCTGTTAGGCGCTTTGTGGAAATAAAGATATCCGCCGAAGATTTCATCAGCTCCCTCTCCAGATAACACCATTTTAACCCCCAAGGCCTGTATAAGGAACGAATAGTAAAAAGTTCAGATAGGGTTAAGTGAAGCTTTATATATATCGACAACAATGATAGGAAAGGTTGCAAAACAAAACAGTACACACAACAACAATACGCATACAAACATCGGTCTAAAAGACAACAAATTGCTGGCAACATACAGATACATCGAAGAACAATACCTTAATCTTACGAGACATAAGATACATGGGTGTGGACGCGCGAATACTGGTGACATCATAAGTCTCCAAGTGGTAGATGACATCCCTTAGAGCGTCAATACCCTCCTGTAAAAAAAAATCATTTGTTGAGAAACAGAACAATATCTTATGTTTGGACGTATCTTGGGTGCGATTTTTACATTCGTTCGTGGACAGACAGCACGGCAACATACATGTTCAAAGCACAAAGAGTACAAAGTAACCTATATTCCGTGAACAAAACACAAACCTGAATTGTAAAATGGAACTCGTGATGCTTGGTACCAAGGAAATCAGACACCTTCTTAGCAGCAATCAAATCGGGTGAACCGATCAATCCAACAGAGAAGGAATGAAGTCCATATGTAGTAACCTGAAATATGAAAGAATAGATATTAAGGAGAATAAAATCTGCTGACACGTTCTTTGAGCACAGGAGTAAAATCGCTCGCTAACCAAATATATCTATTTTTTTGTGCAATTTCTCATATGTTGATGAATCGAACCCATTGAACTTAAACTTCAGACTAGATTGACCAAACAATGCTTCACAAAAGAATCGGTACGAATCACTGGTTTGACTGTGCGCATACGTACCTGATTGCCGGTGTCAGCAGCACCACTGGCTTCACGCGACTTTATGATACGGGAAGCTACAGAGGCTACGAGGGAGGAGTCAAGACCACCGGAAAGCAACACACCGTACGGTACATCAGACATCATGCGCTTTTCAACAGATACGCAGAAGGCCTCGCGCAATTGATCCTGAAAAAGAAAAAAATGAAGAAATTAAAACCAAGCACGAAATTATCAAGAGTAGGGACACTTCTGATATGTATTTACGAGCAGGGGTTTAGATCGAGCTGCATGTACAATCCACTCGTAAGGTACAAGTGTTTGCCTTTCCATAGAGATGGAACACGAAGACATCACAAGCACAGCGCTGTAAATATTTTTTCATTTTTAATTGCACCACACACACACACCAATGGCGGGCTATCAGGGGTTTCTGTAACGGAGGGGCACCAGTCAAGGTCCCAGTACTTGGGCTTGAAGTACGCGATGAACTCATCTTTCTCCGAATCGTAGTAGTGTCCCGGGGGGAATATATCAAAAGTTACGCATTCGTCGTGGAAAGCCTGTGCGAAAGAAATGAGTGTATAAATCAATTGTCATGCCCGTTTACTAGTATGACTGTGACATAATAGGTACAAAGAGTATGCAAATATTGCAGTAGCATACATTCCCACGCAAAGAAATGACACAGTACGTCTACCTTCATCTCTGAGGAGAACCACATAGCTCCATCACCAGATCGTCCATAGTACAATGGACATATACCGATAGGATCACGAGCCGCCATAAAGTGTCCAGTTGACTCACTTGACACAACGAAAGCGAACATGCCGTCCAAGTGTTGCACACACTCTACGCCCATCTTGGCGTACATGTGTGCGATGACCTCACAATCAGATCCGGTGGAAAACTTGAAATCGGGCACGAATTTCTCCTGTTGATTTCATTGTTCACGTTTGTAGTGTTGCGTAGAGTGGATGAGGTGGGGAATGATGTTTTCAATAGTAATTCAAGTGGCCTTTAGTAATAGGCTTGCCATAGCTTCGAAGGATAGTATTCCTGCTCATGCACGCTGAGTCACATAGATAAATGGTTTCACGGGTTCTGGAAACATACTCTAAGATTCTTATGATTGTAGATCTCTCCATTGGTGGCGAGGCAGACGTCTCTTTCGTTAGCAAAGAGGGGCTGGGCACCAGATTCGGGGTCAATGATGGATAGACGTTCATGAGAAAGAACACTAGTTACCTATTATACAATCGGTGAAAAGAAATTTGAATGAGCTACAACTTTTGATGGTGTACACTACAGCACACGCCTTGAAAATAAGTGATTTACCGAGGCGTTTCCAGCTGGATGTTGAATGTGAATCCCCGACCAATCGGGACCACGATGCCTCATTCTGCGAGACAGCTTCAACATCTTCTCACGAAGACCGCGAGTCTCGACGGTGGAGCCGAGGCAACAAAGAATTCCGCACATGATTGAACTACAGCCAATGGAATAGTAGCAAATGCCAAGGAGAATGTAGAACATTAATCATATGACTGGATATTTTGTGCTATGAAAACTTCAGATATACAAGCTCCGCGAGATATGACGGCATGTGTAGTGATAAGGCGACCATCGTGACTAGATCACTCACTGTCTATGAGATGTGCTATATATATTCGTTATATAACGATTGAGTGGCCTGGACAGTCAAGAAAGTGTCGTAGGTATCATTCCGTGTCTGCATGCAGAAAAAAACCAGGGTACACGCATGCTTGTACAGAAACAATCTGTAGCTAGATATGGACTGCTTCCAAACGATAACTTTTCTAAGAAGTGTATTATAAAAGTTATAAAAATAAACTGAGACAAAGTACGCGTACAATAAGGTAAAATGCAGTGTACTATTAGTAGCAGTAGCGAAAGTAGTAGATGTTGGGTGCGTAGAACGGCACACAAAAGAAGTTGGTTTAACTGTGTGTTGATGGGTCGCGATGGAATGCATCAGCAATGCGAGGAAGACAGATATATACATACACGATAGGAAAGTTGTGTGCGATAAATGCATTAGCAACGCGAAATCGTGCATAGACGTTCACAGACGGCACGCGTGAAATATCGGCAGGGAAGGACAAAGAAGTATACATGCATACATACATACATACATACACGAAGTTGGTTTAAGGATATACTGTGATGATGTGCAGCGATAGAATGAACCAGAAAAGCGAGGAAGACAGATAGATATACACTACATACATTCATGCATATACGTACATCTATACATGCATACATGACAGACATACAAGCGATGATGTCAACCGAATTGCTGACTCAAAACGTGGGAAGAATACGTTCAGGCCAACATAGGCCGTGTGGTCGGAGGGGAAAGCATGCTTGTATAACCTTTTAACGTTTGTACCATGTTTACGTCAAAGAGGAATCTGTTAAACGTGTTAAACCTTTCCGTTGTACAGCCGTTATTGTGTAAACACGGGGGCAAGTCGGGTGCGAAGGGGTAGGAGCCGGTCCGTGTGGTTTGACACACACATAGATGCGTCGCAAATTCAGCTCAAGCATTTGAACCTTCCCAAGTCATGACCACATGGGACGGACATGGACGTGGACATGGACGTGGATCTCACACAATAAAACAGCACAAGTGTCGCAAATGCACTCGTGTGGTCCACCCCCCTTCACCCTATTGTCAGTGTTCATGAGCTTCCCGCCCATTCCTTACCGTCAGGAACCCATGTATAAAGTATATGTATATACAGATGAGGTGATTTGTGTATTGATAACGTGTGTGGGTAGGGGATGTGTATAAAGTGTGAGTGGGTGGGTGGGTGAGTGTAATGTCTGTCTGTCTCTCTGTGTGAGCCCTTCATTAAGTAACGTGTCTATTGGTATTGTTTCTACTTCGTTTATTACATTTAGCGTTAAAGATATAATGGATTTAATGGATAGAACAATTCGAGTAATACAGTCCCTGATATACAGTCCATGTACGTAGATATACAGCCCAAGTATAGGCGTGTTGATTGGCCACGTCTGATGACAGGGGACCAGAAAAAAGTCGCGTGGACCATGAGTATTCAAATAGAAAATATTCAGTTATTATATATTAACTATATACATTCAAAACATATTGTCTTGTTTTTTCATACGGATGGATGAGGCAAAAGGTTCAGGAAAGAAATTTATTGAATATAATATGGAATAAGAAGTTTTAAAATAAACGACATACTTCATGTTATTTCGTTTGATTCTCCCTCTGCTTTTCATTTTTTAACTCTACTGAAAACGAAGCACACGTACGCCTACGCACTGCACATAACATACACACACACACACCCACACACACACACACACACACACACACACACACACACACACACACACACACACACACACACACACACACACACACACACACACACACACACACACACACACACACACACACACACACACACACACACACACACACACACACACACACACACACACACACACACACACACACACACACACACACACACACACACACACACACACACACACACACACACACACACACACACACACACACACACACACACACACACACACACACAAAAAAAAAGGCACGAAAACCAAATCCTCATTATGTGCCTGCCTGTATCAGTTACGATAGGTGTTCTAGGTAATCAGTCCACCACTCTTCTCCCTTTCCTCATTCATGTATCTCTAGTTACTAATGTGCGTTTTGTGCACAAACTGCGCGTTAGGAATATTGTCCTTGAAAGTCTTTCGTGACGGAGGGTGTATATGTCTAGAAACATGTCTAGAAACGTCAGAAAATTAAGCCTTGCAACATCCATGTTTATGTGCCAACAAACAGTGAGATTTTCTGTCTCAGAACAAGAAACTATATTAAGCATGATTGTAATTTTTCGTTCTGTAGATTGCGTGTCGTGATCAACACTGGGATGTTACATGAACTCACAGATTTTCCGTTTTTTAACCGATGGTGTAGCACTTCAGGGTGCTTTCCGTGAGCATATTCTCATGATTGAAAAAAGACAAGGAATTAAGGCCGTCGCGTTGCGAAACAAGGATGATTTTGCAAATAATAAACTGGATGCACTCATTATTCCAGGTAAGTGATTACCTATATTCTCTAACGACGTTTCTATGCTATCTTCAAAGGTAACCCGCGTCCTTACTTACATGCATATACTCTTCGCGGCATGTCTATATGTATAAGGTGTGATATCTATGTACGGCATGTCTATATGTAGATGAGTAAGGTGTGATATGTATGTACAATATTGTACATGCCTCACAAGTATGTTGTATTTGTATCCATGTCTAGTTACTAAATTTTGTGTTGCATTTACAGGGGGTGAGAGCACAACTATGGCACACATTGCAAACGCAAGTGGTGTAATGGAAATTCTTCGCGAATTCGTCATGAGTGGTAAGCCGGTATGTTTTTGTGTACGAACTTGTCATACATACACACGCGGATTATTAATTAAGCGAAGCCATTCATTGATTCGACGCTGCACCACGTACATGCAATGTTACCATAAAATTATGTATTCAATCCCCGCAACACTTTCGGATACGAATATGACTTAAAGCATTCGACATCTATGTACTACTGGGTTACAGGTATGGGGTACATGCGCTGGTCTTATTTTCATTGCCGATGAGGCTATGAACACAAAGAAGGGAGGTCAGACACTTATTGGTGGGCTACATGTAACTGTGGACCGAAATCACTTTGGCTCCCAATTGCATAGTTTTGAGACCGACTTGGTTGTACCTGTTCTTGGAGAGAAAACGTTCCATGGTGTATTTATTCGTGCACCGGCTATCCTTAAATACGAGGTGTGTTTGCGTATATGTATGCATATATATTGTATATTGGTTGGTGGAGTTTCTCCTCATTGCATATGGAATACTTTTGTATATATATGTGGTCTATACGTACCCATGTGTACTTGCGCACTTATGACTTATTCCTCCAACTAACAGGATACTGTCGAAGTGCTTGCCAAGTATGTAGACCACATTACTGGTGTTGAAGTGGTTGTTGCCGCACGCCAGGGCAACCTTTTAGGTACTTCTTTCCACCCCGAGCTCACCCAAGACAATCGCTTCCACAGCTTGTTCGTAGACATGGTTCTTGCTGCGTGCTAAGGATGAATCATTAATTTCTAACTCGACGTCCACGCATTGTGAGGCGTGTAGTGTGTTTTCATTACTCTGTGGACTGGTAGATGGCCAACGTATACTATACACTTGTTTTGATACCACACTGGGGTGTGCGTATGTACAGTGTCGGTAAAAATAGTATTATGATCCTCGTGGCTTGGGTGCCTCGAGTATGATTAATAGAAATTTCTGCGTTTCAGATCTATTAGGAGATTTGAGCAGTTGACATGGACGAAGGACATAGTAGAGCCTCTTCTCTTGTTGGCATGCCGTAACCACATTGTGGTGCATTGGGTAGTATGTACAAAGTTAGACGCATAATATATTTAGATTTACTACTCGATTGAGAATATGCTATTGTGGGTACTTACGATAGTTAATGATTGTCTTGCAGGTAGGTATAGTACCAGCAATGTGATGAAGAAAGGACAATAGAGGAATAAAGAAAATAAAACAGATATGAGGAACATGGTAGAGCAGACTTGCGTATATCTGCATACAACTGCTATACTTACACACATTCTCATCATTCTTATGTACATCTACATCTTGGGCTGTGAAGTTCCTGGTATCGTTTATACTCACGTATTTCATGTTTAGATATATGAATTAGTGCAACATTAAACTCCGTTAGATACCCGTTAAGCAACACTTGGGACTCTCTATTACAACTACGTACTGTTAAAATGTTAAATCCATCTTTAACGTCTAAACCTCATTAGCGCTTGAAACCTCATTGACAAAACTGAAGTGACGTTCGAAACGTAAACAGACACATACACACACCAAGGCAGTCTCTGCCAGTATCGCACAGCTAACTAAGTAGTATTTTTCCGTTCTCTTCAGCTATTTATATATTGCTGCATTTGTTTACTACACAATCTACACGGGTGCATAAAGAATACTCTTACCTCTCATTTCTGTTGTTTTACTTTTGTCCGAACATTCAAAGAATCAAAATGCAACGATTGGGAAGTAGATCCCTCTCCATTACCAGCCCACCCACCCTCCGTTTGCTGATAGGAGGCAATCTGGTGTCATCGGAAACTACCTTTCCTGTGATCAACCCTGCTACTGGAAAGGAAATTATTCAGTGTCCAGCTGCGTCCGACCAGCAATTGAATGATGCAGTGTCTAGTGCCAAGAGTGCGTTCGAGAGCTTTCGTAGTTACAGCATTCAGGTACTAGGGTTGGGTTGTGTTATACATATTGTTTGGTTGATCTGGTTGTTTGTTGTGTCCATGTTTTTGAAAAGAATGAGGAACAAGTTGACTAAACATCGTAGTTGTGTATCTTGCTCCGCTAGTGCAATATTCTTGCATGTGTGCAAATCTTTTGCTCTCTCTCTGTGATGGGTACATCCAAATACAATACCAATGATTTTTTGTTAGCATGTAGGCTCATATTTTGTATTTTCATGTGTAAGACAAACTACAAACTAAGTTTATGTTGATTTTGGTTCTAAACAAATTAATCATATGAATTTACGTGTGCGGATAAATACGTTCGTTATTATTAGTTCCGAAAAAGTAGTGTAGATAGATTATGTATGGGAACTGGTTGCAAAGCGAGCGATCGTCCCGGACGATTTAACGAGGACTAACTTACGAGTTGCATATGAATACGCCAGTGAAAATGCATACTCGTTAGTACGCCCATTGTCACATCTGTACTCGCGCACACAAGTAAGCACACGTTCACAACGCGCACACCTTTGTCATACAGGATCGTCAAGCCATGCTAAATGCAGCGTCTGATGCCCTGGCAGAGCACCGAGAACGGTTGGCCTATTGGTTAACACTTGAGCAAGGAAAGTCATTGGCCGCTGCCGAGTGGGAAGTAGATGCAGCGATCGATCAGTTTAAGGTCAACCACAACGTGTCCGTTTTAGACAATAAGGTATGCACTTTGTTACATAAAATATTTAATATCTGGTATATACAGATATAGGTACAGTCACTGGCGTATTAAGTTTGCATACATAAAAAATGTATAGTGCAAAGGACACTCGTTTGCATCTATATCCTAATAAGCATAGTTATATACGTTTAACTACATGAAAATGCTAACAAGACATCGTACTACATAATCTTGGAATATGTACAACACACATGTCAGGTGCTCCGTGACACAGCTACAGAGCGCGCACAAATCGTGTACAAACCGCTTGGTGTTGTTGGTGCAATTGCTCCTTGGAACTACCCTCTCTTCATTTCTGCGATTAAGGTGTCCACTTCCGTGTTGACAGGAAACACGGTTGTATTCAAGTCTTCTCCCTATACACCCGTAACGGCTCTCATGATGGGTGAAATTATCAACGATGCTTTCCCGAAAGGAGTAGTCAACATTCTGTCGGGCGATAATGATCTGGGTGCTAAATTGGTGAGTCATCCGAATATCGCAAAGGTAAGCATATGTATACACATGTGCGGATGGACATGTAGATTTGCACACGTATGTAATGTTAACGTGTTAAACCTAAATCGTAAATATTCTAGCAAGTCAAACTGGTGTACGGCTTGAGCACCTAGCAGAGTAACATAAAGTCTGTTTTTCGCAAATATACACTGGTAACCAATCGATCTACGGCCCGTGCCTACCTCTGCTTGATATTGGTAGTACAAGAGCAATATAGTACAAGAGCAATATGGATAAATAGCATGCATTTAGAGCGTCCTGAGAATAACTTTCTTGGATGTTTTAAGTGTACAGCACAAACCCAACCAATCTTTTGGATTGCTCATTGTGATGGTATTCAACTTCCTGTATCCAGAAGTTCATGTCACTTCTAGCGTGCACGCTTTTACACACGCACAAAACGAATATGCGTATACTTATACAGGTATACACAAAGCACACATGCAAGTATGGTTCTGCTTATTGCCTTACATGTGTAACGTCATTTTGTTTGGCAATGTTAATGTATAAAACCACTGTATACAGTAATGTACATTTGCATATTAAAACTCACTGGCATATAGGAAAAATACACAACCACACACACATGAATATATAATATTCCTTATCATGAAACCGACACATGTAGTGTGCACGCATTAACACAAGGATAAAACAATGCACATTTTCAGGTTTCATTCACAGGATCGATCGCTACTGGCAAGGCAATTCAGAAATCATGTGCAGATATGATGAAACGCTGTACATTAGAACTGGGAGGAAATGACCCAGCTATTGTACTACTCGATGCGGATCTAGATAAAGCCGTCCCTGGCATATTTAACACAGCTTTCGAAAACACAGGACAGGTAATTGCGCTCCTGTGCTTGTTTAGAAACAAACGACAACATCTGCTTAAACGTAGTGTAAGCTTGTTGTACACATTCATTTCCTTTTGTTTCGTGCTCTGGACGCTTAGACATGCATATGATCCAGTTGTACACATTCATTTCCTTTTGTTTCGTGCTCTGGACGCTTAGACATGCATATGATCCAGTCCCTGTTTAGACACGAACAAAAAAAATGTGCTCACAATTTAGTGTATGCTTGGTGTATACATTCATTTCCTTTTCGTTTCGCTGTCTGGACGCTTAGACATGCATATGAGTTTCTGAGACCTTATATCAATTTAATTACCGTGTCCACGCTCACGTTTGTCAGGTATGCTGTGCAATTAAGCGAGTGTATGTCCCACGTGATATGCATGCCGAGTTCTGTGAGAGATTAGTCAAATTGGCAAAGGAGGCAAAAGTTGGCAACGGGCTTGATGAGGGTGTTGCTTTTGGCCCTCTTAACAACAGTATGCAGTTCAAAAAGGTCGCAGACTTGCTTGAAGACACAATCGAGCAGGGCGCTAAGGGTAATATCGTGTGTTCTAAGTGGTTATGTGTATGTTTTCTTTCCTGTGATTATGCATGCCACCGATGTGTTGGGGAACAAACAGACGAAGATTGGCCATTTGTTCAAAGTGAGCTATGTGCGAGATCAAAAGGTTGCGAGACTTGCTTTATTTTGGTGAGGATGTGAGAGCACGTGGTTTTAGTTCGTGCTGCTATTGGATTTTGCTGGAATATAAGTGTTGACTAGGTGTAGATGATGCGTATGTGGAGATACTTGCTAGAGACGTTGCCACTTGTGTATTTGGCTACGTAACCAATGAGTAGAAATATAATTGTTGTGTTGTGCACGTTTGGGTTGTGATGACTACCCGCCCACGCATGTGTATCTACTCCATCTACCAGGCATTGTGATGTTTGAGAGAGACTGTTCTCACAAAAGTGATAGTATGTTGACACGGTTGCCTACATGAACCCCAAGACACGTTCACACCTATCTTCAACTACAGTTCTCTGTGGTGGGATGCCCGAAGACCGTAGTGGAGAGTCTGGTTATTTGTTCCCATTGACTGTAGTTAGTGGAGTGAAGGACACATCTCGCATTGTTGCCGAGGAGCAGTTCGGCCCAGTCCTGCCCATTTTGTCTTACGACACGGGTACGTATTTTTTTTGGATGTGCTATTGTCTAGTACGTACCAGTGCTTTTGTTTTACACGCCACTATTCAGGCGTGTAAGTTGAAAGTGTGTTATTTAATGTGAACGTTTCCCTTTCGTGATGTGAAGATTTTGTCTGTATTTCTTATATACGTATATTATCATGCACGCATCATTCCTACAGAGGAGGAAGCGATCGAGCGTGCCAATGACACTCGTTTCGGACTGGGAGCTAGCGTGTGGGGGAAAGATCTTGACCACGCCAGTGATATTAGCTTGCGTTTGGAAAGTGGAATGACTTGGGTGAATCAGCATTTAAATACTCCTCCTACCGATCCCTTCGGCGGGTGCAAGGAGAGTGGAGTGGGACGTGAGGGTGGGAGTTCCGGTCTGTTGGCCTATGTCGAGGAGCAGGTTCAGATTCTGAAAAAATAGACGATAAGATGGAATTGATCTCTTTTTACGAGCTCATGAATTGCGCAGCTCAGAATGAAAGCTGGATGTGGAAGTGCAGCATTTATCAACAATGAAATTATCGAATTGCAGGGATTATATAGTCATACAGTAATTTGCCAAATATGCGACAAAACGAGCCTTTCTTCGCACCACTGTATGCATATACGTAAATAAAACGGCATAGAAAAGTTGATAAATGGCAAATGGATTGTTAAATGTTAACATGTGGTAAACAGGATGTAATATCCCTGAACGCAATACATGTAAGCCGGAGCTTGGTCGATAAGTTGAAACCCCCAATTCATCTTTATTTTGAGTACACGAAAAGCTGTGTGTAAGATTATAAAGATGGCAAATCATTCATTAAAATGTTATCATATATGGTAAACAGATCAGAAAAGCTTTAACGTAGTCCAAAGTAAACATACGAAAATTCACAATCTCTGTTGTATATTCTGCTTTAGAATCGTGTATCGCGCTGTCGTGTTTTTGTTTTACTTTTACTATTGTGCTATTAACGTGTGCTACTTCAACGTCTATAGTAGCCCATGTTCATAGGCAATAACTGTAGCGTTCACAATGTTTCTGTAGATGATTACGCAAAGTATAAATGTTTCTGTAGATGATTACGCAAAGTATAAGTCGACATATCACAAATAACATGCACAATACATACATATGCCTGCCAGGAGTGAGATCATTTTTCAGAAAACAGTGTCTCAGTTCTGAGGTGCCCCCTCCAGTTTCATTTCGTTAATGGCACTACATTTTTGATAGTTCCTATCCATTTCTAGTTTCTTATCGCCTTTCAATGTCTTCATACGACAAAAACATCGAACTGTTTGCAACTATTACATCGCACAGTACACGTATAAATTCTTATATGCACATGCACAAACCATAAGCCATGCATAGGTTTTCAACTCACAACTTCAGAGTGTAATATTTTATTTGATGATAAGTGCATGTGAATCAGGGTTGTACTTTCTCCATATAATCATCTATGTCGATATTTGATCCACACAATATAATGCCTACTTTTTTTCCTTTATGTTCATCTTTGTATCTTAAAAGCGCTGCCGTTGTCGCAGCAGCGGCGGGTTCTACTGCGCATTTTAGCCCACGGAATATCAAACGCATTGCATCGAGAATCTGTTATGTAAATTGGTGTATGGTGTGATGAATCGAAAAATTTGTTTAATATAGATCGTTTGTATGATTAAAATGGGTACTTTTCATCAGCATCTCATAAAGTAAAGATGACGGTTTACTATACGTCTGCTCGGCAGAAATATGTGTGTGTAGTTGGGAGCCTTAGGTTCGCGTATGTTCATTTGTACCTCATTATTTAGTCACGTCTCTATTTGGAAGCGACCGCTATACGCCCGAATATGAGAATCGTATATTACAACATATGCAACTACCCAAAAGTTTGTTATTCACAAACAAACTAACACTCGAATCTCCGTAAATACTGCAAGCGATGATTCCTAAATTGTATGTGCAATCAATAGAACGTTTAAATTTACGTACTACATCTGAGGCACATATTTTCTTCATCACATTTCTCCTCATTCGCTCACGTATCAATAGCGACAAACTCGCACATAAAGACTCTCGACATTAGCACAGAACTGACCTCATCATCGGATACAAGAACAATCTTGTCTAGGAATGCACGGTTAACAGCGTAAGCGAAAGGAGTGGCCATAGGTGGGGCGAGAGAGTCAGCAATTGTTGAAATACTGTCCGCATGTACAGCTTCACCCTAAAAATGATGTTTTACGCTCATGAATTGTGTATGCTTGTGTGTAAGTATTTGTGTGTGAGCGTGAAAATATATATGTGTGCGACCTATTGAAACATAAGTGATATGTATGTAGGTTTGTTTCTACAAGTGTGCATGTGCACATATCCATATGGAGTTGTGTTAGTGGATGAATTCAGCATGTGAGATCATGGACAAAGTGGTTCCCGTACGATGCGTAATATCCCTGTACGCAATAGTGGCATATTATTTTAGTAATGAATACAAAACTAACAAATTTCGGACATAATACCTTTGCAAAGCTATCATACATAGTTCTCGCTCCGTCAGGCTCCACACCTATGATTCGACAATTCGGCCATACCTACGAGTGATTAAAGTTGGGGGAGTGGGAACGAAGAGTGATTATATGAATAGTCAACAGAAATTTATTCATACGTTGTTTGTGCGTGTATATGTGTGCTTGTGTGAATGCGCTTCAAACTGTAGCAAACAAGCAGCTCTAGAGAACTATTTCTGATCAACATGTTGGGTATCGAATCAAGAAGGGATAACAATTACAAAAAGGATGATGCATAAAAGACAATTTGCTTGTTTATTATAAGCAACACTACAACGATACAGTAACACAACTACCTGCTTAACAGCAGCTGAAACCCCTCCACAAAGACCGCCACCTCCAATGGGCAGGAATACAACATCAAGCTGTGGTACCTGAGTAGTCAGCTCCAGTCCAGCCGTAGCAGTACCTAAGTACATGTGCGTATGTGTGATTTTACGTGTGAGTTACGCTGTGCACATGTACGATACTTAAGTACTGCGCAAACTTGAATATATCTGTATATCTGTAGAATATGTGGTAGTTGGCGACCATACGCTGTAAAGAGAATAAAAATATGTTGGCAATGTGGGTTGAATCTATTACTCAAATAGTTCGCATTATCAGTAACAGGCTATGCGCAAGGAATCGAAGCGTTTCTTCCTTCCTTTTTCGCTTAGAGCGGCTTTAGTCAAGCTTTGCATTGATGAATTCATTATTTCGTTGATACATGGATGTTTGACGTGCGCATATGCTAATAAGCCAAACATGTATTATACATGTAACTACACACCTTGCATCGTATAGACACTGTCAAATGGATGTATAAACGTACGGCCTTCATCTTCAGCTATACCTTGCGCAGTAGGGAACAGTTTTTTGGGATCGTCCACTAGAATTAGTTTACCACCGTGCTGTCCAGCCAGATCTGTTGGAATCAGTCGAAATGTTCAGTAGTGTTGAGAGGTAAAGCGTTAAACCTATGTAGTGTGTACATCCTATGTAGTGTGTACATACATCTAGCAGAGTACATTTCTTAGTTAAATCATGCATTATTATCTGTTCGTTCATTCACACATTCGTAGAAACCGGCATATTACGCAGATTCATGCAATATATTGCATGGAACATCCCCATAAAAATTTAAAAGCAATATATGTATAGAGATCGTGATGGGCCAGGAGACAGTCCAGCATACTTTACCTTTTCTGAAAGTATTGGCTGTGTTGGTCATAACTACTTTCGCTGAAGTTCCTACTTCGGCAGCAGCGTACGAACACGCAACGGCGTGGTTTCCGGCGCTGAACAGTTTTGCAACAACAAACAAAAGGAAGAAAATCATCTTGATGAGAACGTATTAATGATATGTATATACTTTCTTTGCTTCAAGTGAAATAAAAGGGCAACAAATAAAGCAAGAGAATATTTCACAATTGTCACTATCGCATGTATAACTACCGAGCGGGTTGAGAGAATGGACGTAATATGCGCGTTCGTATAGTCTTTATATGCTTCTATACCTGCATGTGACAACCCCTCGGCTCAATTGATTGTCAGAAAGATGAAGAATGTTGTTAAGGGCTCCCTACGACGATGCATGATATGGAAGAAAGAGTTGATGTCAGTTAGTAACATGGAAATAATCTTTCGCACAGGCCAACCTCAAAGACAGAATCTAAGCAATTATGTATATATAATGTTCTGATTCAGTTAGTTACGGACAGCACTTGCCATTCATTATTGCATTAACACTATGTCGCCGTTATGAGATTGAGCAAACTACACGTTGAGCTGAGAAATATACCTCATCATATTATAAAATGATCGATCTCTTTTGATAATATGTACACATATATAGTAGAAGTATAGTGATGCTGTGTAACATACTCGCGCTTTAAAAGTACCAGTGCGCTGGAAAAGTTCTAGCTTTACGTACACCTCAATCCCTGTATCGCCTATAAGAGTATGACATGTTAAGAGAATGTGTCATCAAGTGTTCAGTGTTTGATATGAATACACAATATCTCAGATGGGTAAAAACTGTTGATATAGGTATGCGACAAGAAGAAAATGAATCGGTCTGCTTGTAGGTTTATGCTTGGATGACTTTTATACGGGAGTGCAAGTGATATTCCTATAGGGTCCTACATGACTACACACATGTTTGTGTGCGTATGAAAATGCGCGTGACCTTGCCAGGTGCAAGTAAGTTCTGCCAAGTGTGCAAGTTCCCCTCCACACGCAGGTGTTTATAATACTTGCCTAGCCTGTCCTCAATCTGCTTGCCTGTCCAGCGCACACTCGGAGTGACTGTAATCTTTCCATCCAATCTATCCCTTGTTTTCTCTATTTCTTCTATGCGAAGCTCGGGAAAGGGAGAACAGACATCCATCTTTATAATTGTTTATATTTTGTAGTGGTCTGTGGTTGAATTGTGGCGTGTGTATTGAGTGCCTGTCAGCGGATGTCGTACATGACGCATACTCGTGCCTCAATAATCAGTGCAGCCACATATTTCAAACAATCTTCGACCCACAAGTACAAAGCAATACGAACAAAGGTGTCGTAGTGAAACAATCTGACATACCCGCTTTTACACACACGAGTCGTCAATATATACGAATGTGTAATCACTACTTCACTCACACATACCGATGATTAAGAATAGACGAACGTGTTCAATCAATCCTTCACTCACACACGCCGATGTCTATGTATACAGTAATAGGTATGTATATACAGCAGTAGGTGTGGAATAAACATAGGTAGCCAAAGGAAGGAGAACCGGTGCAGAGCAGTATTTGTTGTGTGTTCAGAGTGACATCATTGAAAGATCGTTTGTACGCGTCAGCCATTGGCTGTTCATATCCTTCTTAATTTAGCTGTTACTACTTAACGGGCGACCACGTGGGTGATGGTGACTGGCATTAACTTGCTGTTGTGAACACAAACGTCGGTCAGCTCCCCTGTATAAGCTACGTACGATAAGGACGCACACAACACGCAAAGTAGGCAGTATTGTGCCAAGTATATGACTATTCAAAAGGCCTATTATTCACTGTAATTAGGAGTCGGACAACAAACAGTACTAATAAATCGAAACGCAGTGTGTTCTTATTTGCCATTTCGTCCTAAAGTGTAGAAAAAATTTGAAAGCATTCGTTCTGTATGTATGTATCGGTCTAAAATGTAAGCGACGTACATTTGCGAACACATCACATTATCTCTGACAAACACGTGGAATGTCAAACACATGCAGTTGAGCGCGTCCCTCAAGTTTAACCTCCTATATCAGCAAACACAAACGCACGCAGATATCTATCACACCAGTACGTTCCTTTCATTCAAATGACTCTCATGCGTATCCGACGCAGTCGGGAGTAGAATTTTACCATACCATTCGTATGATGTTTTTCATTATTACTTAACCATACTGATTGTATGATTGATTGAGTCCGCAGACTTCAGTTGCAGTGATTCTGATAGTGTACAACCTACGTTTTGACGCTTATATCAACGATCTCAAACTTTTGTGTCCATCTTATTTAATGACCCCACCTCACGTATAAGAAGACACCTTTTATGAAATTTGAATGGAATGTATCACGCGATTCTTCTATGCTACTGTACAGACGTTCTCTGTAGTCTATAGGAATAATGAAAGATAAACGTAATATATATATAGGAAGTGCATGCATCCTGTACTCTTAGTGATGATAAAAACATGAAATAATTAGCAATCGTGCTAGCACTGTGATTTCGTTCTTATTGTGAAATGTTTGTGTTATTTTAAAACTCAATGTACAATATTAAAGCATACCCATTCCAAAAAATCTACTGCGAAAGGTAAACAGGCAGAATCAATCTATGTATATATTTGCTAGTCACGAAAGACATGTCTGTTTCTGTACTAGGTAGGCACTGGGCAACATATATATTCAGAGCGTTCACTTTTTACGCTGAACTTGATATACTGTATTCTTGTACGCCACTGAAATTATACCGTAGTATTTTCACAACATTACTCGGCGTAGTTAGGTACGAGAAAATGGTTTAGAAATTATGATTAATTAAAAATTAGTACATATCCTGTTATTGTTTCTAAACCTGAACTTGCAGGATGTATGCATGAAACGTAGCCATATGTTTACAGTAAATGCAGACAATTGATGAGGACATGTACGTGTAGTTTAGCCACAAAGAGGACATTCATCATTCTTATACTGATATTTAGCGATAGAGGTAACATCGAGATGAGAACATTTGATGTGAAAGTATGTCAGTGATGGAAGAGATAAGAGGCTGTGGAAAGAAAAAAAAGCTGTGGCATTTTTGAAACGAATACAAAACAATAAACAAACAATAAAACAACACACACAGTCTTTGTTCCCACACAACACGTATTCCTAACGCGCACGTCCATATACACTCACACATATACAATAATTCACCCTACACGTAAAAGTATAAGTACACGCATTCTTTTACCTACACAAATACACGTTTCGACACCAACTATATATAGCCATAATGGGGTATAACGTCGAACAAGATCTACAGCATTTGATAGAAGAGCTAACCCGGCTGAAAGAGGGTACTGACGAGAACGGCAATATTAAGGTGAGTAGCGTTCAGGACGTGGATATGGCATTACAACAACGTATGTACGCATAGAAAACTGTAGTGTGAAAGTACCATGTCCTGTCCAATTGGGCGAAGACGAATCTGTTCTGGCACTTTCGTCCAAACATGCACCTATACTTTAGGGTAGGCGGAGAAAAACAACTGCTACAAGCCGTGCATTCAGCAACAAACTCAAATGCAATGCGCTAAACCACGGCGGATTGTCTATGGACTTATTTTTATGTCCTCATGTAGTCAGTCCGTAGGTTATAAACAAAATATTATATTATGTTGTATTTAGGTTCGATTCAGTACTCTTTTTAAGGATGACAAGTGTGCCAACATTTTCGAGGCACTAGGCGGAACTCTGAAGGTAGCTAATTTATTATATGCATCGTAATGGTATAATGTTTTCTTCTTTGATTCGTTCGTACTTTGTAAACTGCAGTGAATTGTTTTGATCGTTCGTCTATGCACATGTTATTATTCGATATTTCATAAGGGTATTTATGTGTGCACATGTAGTCTGAACCTACATGTATATCGGAAATAAAATAATATCTATGAAATAGATCCTTCATCATCCCTTGATCCTATGCTGAGGTAGCACTACATTTGAGAGAAAAGTGCTCGAAGTACGCAGGTAGTCGTTTAGACAATAAGACTTACATTCATGCACACTTATACAACACAAAGTAGAAACTGTGCGTATTATTACTCCCTTGTCAAGTTTCTCAGCTATTTGCTGCGAAACAAGTTGTCAAAATTTTGTATGCCTGTTTTGTTGCGTACTTAGCTTCGAATTCGTAAACGCACATAATTTGCTGCGAAACAAATTGTTAATTTTGTATGCCTGCTTTGATGTGTGCTTAGCCTCGAATTCGTAAACTCACAAATAAAACTCTTGCGTCGACAAAATGACATATGATAGGCGGCCAAGAAGAGACAAATTATTGACTACCAGGGTGAGCTGCTACTGCAGGGAATGTCCGACAATACGGATATTATTCTTCTCAAGAGCGAGCTTTAAACACATTTACATCTCGGGAAACTCGGTGTTCGACATGGTGTATGCGCGAACAGCTGAAGCCCGTGATTCTGCGTTCTCAGAGTGTACTTCATTTTCAACTTAAATCTGTGGTAGACATATTATATGTTGGACACAGTACGTGCCAGCATGCGTAAATGGTAATCCCCGTTGCTTTACAAAAAATCTTGCTTATGACGGGAAGGCGATATGCATTAGTAAGCGCTTCTTAATTTTAGTGAGAAAAAAAAACCATATAAAGCAATTGGATATATGTAAGCACGGTCATAATAACTCCGAAGATACCCAATATGGACATAAATATGCTCTCTCAAATGCGCAGACATCACCAACTAGTGACCAAAAATATTTCAGAATCTGTGAAAAACATTATTCAGTATATCCGTTTGAATTTTATATTTCCCATGAGTGTACACATGCATAACAATGGAACCCTTATCTCCACGATCCTTTAGTGATTTGAAGGTACAAAGCTTCGGCATTGCCATTCTTTATTAAATTTGGATGATTCATATGGTTGGCCAGGCATTGCCGAGAAAGACATGTTACGGTTGAACATGTCATATATACGTACGTCTTATTTACATACCTCCAGGATAAAATGTCTCATCTACATACTTCCAGGATGCAGACGAAGACAGCCACACCAATCTTGCATGAATAATTACATTAATTATTGCGCAATCAGGGAATATCCGAGAATCTCTGAGGATATTGTCGTCAAGTTTTTTTTTCACATATAGATCTCCTATTTCAGCAAGTAATAAATGAAGATATGTATACATACTCTAGTGCAGTTTCACGCACATATTAGTATTGGAATATGCTGGAAGATTGAGATTAAAGGATTTCTCAAGGGCGGGTGGGACGAATCTGCACGAGGGTAAGATAGAAATTCTGGGATTTAGCCAAGTAAGCATTAACTGCGAGTTTCTGCGGGAGTATACGAGTATACATATATAAACATGCGCGAGAACGAAATACTACATGAGCGTCTAAGAAATATCCAGTTTCAAAAACTACTTCAGTCTATTGATCTCAAATGGACAGTTTACTTTTAAGGCCCATGAGCCGGAGCATGGGGCCTAAACACTATTCATACATGATAATTCCATAATAACGATTTTACACTATTTGTGTGTTCCACTGATCACACCAAAATGCAATCGACAAACAAAATACACACGTCTACACTTACCTGCATTGGAACATACATCAAACTCAATTGCATATCTGTAATCATACTTACCTGCCACCTAAGTAATGTACGCCAAGAAAGTTTTTGGCGCAAAGTTTCGGCGCAGTCAAAGATATTAGCATTTTTGGTTTCAAGTCCAATTTGATTGACTGATTGCCCTTTTCAACATCCCATCCTGTTTCAGTCAACACGATAAATGTAAAAATTCCAAATTCGTAAGTATGCAAACTGCGACATGACCGCACAACTCTGTACACGAGCGCTCACAGGTGCAACCCAAGAATTTTTCTGATTAAAATTCGCTCCACTATATAAATGTACACAATATACCTGGTCGTCAGAGTACGCGACACAGTAAGTATATAGAATGATATAAACAGTGAAAGCAATGAACTCGTCGAGATTTGTGCTTGCATAAACACATACACAGACGCTCATACACTCGAAAATAAACGAACACAGCCGCAAACCGAAACCCAGATATATACCACTCGTAGTAAAATGCTTGGTCGGCCCAATCATACTCATACACATATATAATCCGATACGAACACGTATATTTGATGAGAGGTTATCAATTTGATAAATTGCGATACAGTATACCAATATTGTATATTGAAACAATAACACCAAACAGAATGCCGATGCTACCTAACAACAAAAGGACTCACAACCAACCTACACTTATTGCACGCACGCATAAAAGTATATCAATGGCGGTCGACGCTACCCCTTACGTCCACTCAAATCATGACAACATTTTAATTCTGCCCTATCCATAATTACACACACCAGATGGAATATCGACAGAGCAAATGTCAATACTGGAGTTTATCATGTTTTGCAGAGCCGATTTGTACGGTTCGCGCGGTTCACCTTTGAAACTAAAGCCGACTAAAATTGTAGAAAAGATAAACAAACATACACACAATGGCCATAATTGCATGAGAACATCATTAAATCCTACATCCGACTTTCATACTCCTGAAAACAGCCGTAGGAACTACCCGTCACCTTGCTATGTACACGCATACGCCTATTAGTGTTTCTCAGTCTTTAATGCTTCAGTTAACGTTATTATGTTTCAACGCGCAATCAATATCATACTAGAACCTGTTCGAGAAATACACAAAAAGCCAGCAACATGAAGACATACTAGTAAAATCACACACATACATAGTGCATCAATCAGAAGGCCATACGCATCCTCTGTTAATGGTGGAAGGTCAAATAGTACAGTCACATTCATTTGCTCACACTGCGTAGTTAGGTTCTGTAATCAAACATCATTCTTCAGTAATATGCAATGTAGCTCGAAAAATATGATTTATACACAACTACCGTATGCGAGAATTAGGCCGATACAAATTAAGTAGCAAAGTCAATAATAGGTAGATACATGACTTCATCGGTATTGTTTTTCGATTGTGCGGTATTCTTGATACGAACATAGTTGATAGATCCGCCAATATGTAATCAACTGTGAAAAGTGCGCCGCACTTGAAGAAATAGAAATCTCGTGTTGTTTACACCGTCACATAACTTTCATTGATTTTCAGACGGTTTAAACGTTTTGTTCTATCTTCTATGTTTTGGTCTGTTCAAGACATGCAGACACAAACAGAAACACAGACACAGTATACTCTTAACGAACGTATGCGAATATCGTGCACATAAGCACTAAAGATGCAAATACTGAACTAGTGATTCATATTTTTGGAACTATTAGTATTCGTCCCATGTATATATATGAGTAGAAGCAGTTTACCTTGTACAGGGAGACGTCTTTTCGTTTTGGATAATAAACTGTCACTTTGTAACCGAATAACTTGAGATGACGAGCTGCTACTAGGCCATCGCCTGCATATAATGTGAATTGAAGTTACGTGTACGAAACTCAAGTATAAGACGAGGAGGTAGGGAGGAAACATTCACGAATTGTGTGATAATGTAGCAGCGTATTATGACTGTAGGTGTGGTAACAAGTATGACTGAGAATGCATGGGCAATAAAAAGCAATGTCAAGGTGAAGTTAGCTCTTGTCTATACTTCAAGTTTACATGGACATAATATAGTCCTTCATCTGTTCCATACAAGTACTTACCACCATTATTCCCAGGCCCACAACACACTAGGATTGCTTTCCTTTTCATTTCTTCTAGTGGATATTGCTCTTGTACCGAACACGCCACACTCAAACCTGCCAGCTCCGTCAACTGGTCAATGGAATACGCTGCGTAGTGGTGCGCAAAACAATAAAACGAACTTAATGATAGAATCTCATGATATAACCGCACAAATAGAACACCACAAAGAAACCATAAACACAAACAAAGGGCAAGTTAACAATGTTCAAATTCTTATTAACAAGTAATACCGTACTCAGGACCCATTAGTTGCACATCAACATCTATTGCTTCCTGTTGCGAGAGATACTTCACCATCGTGTGTGCTGACGTATACTGATGTGATATAATGTGTCCCCCGTTAGTATACGAATGTGGGCGTGCTCTCGATTGGGCGTGGGTGCTGTATAAACTACTACTGATTTTATTGTTGACGCCTGTTTTGTTTGGTTGGTGGACAGTATGCCGCACACTTTTAAGGTATATAAGATGTCCAGGTTTTAGTTGTGCTACTGGTCTACAGATATTGTACAGGGCGCATGTACTTGTAGCAGGTTGTGAATAGAGTCCAATGCGACCAACTACGAAGGGGTTGGTGTGTACCGGATACATAGATTAAGTGGCGTGTATCGATCTGTATCTACAAAGTGTATACTCGGTTGTGTAGAAACGAAAACGTACGTAAGGATAAAGAGTGTCCTTGTGAATACAAATCTGACTATCAAAGGTATGTATGTCTAAACAACTGTGAGTGTTCAATATAATTGTACTAGTACTGAATGGGAGGACACAGGGTGAGAGATGGTTGGGGGGAAGGTGGGTGACAAGAGAGTAGTAGAAGAGAAGTTATGAGAGAGAGGCAGAGAGCACAGGTATAACTATAATTTCTATCCCATTTATACGAATTTTCTTCCAACTTTAAATTACCGTTAAGAGATTCAGCGAGAGGGAGAGAGAGAGGCTGGGCGGGGTGGTGGCTGGATATGACACACAGAGAGAGCGTTAAGAGAGAGAGAATGCGATGTGTTGTAACGTAATCAGTTTAAACACTCAGCAATGACGTCATGTGTGACTTGTTGCGTCCGCACCAATCAAGATGGCATACTTGAACGATGAGGTGAACTGCCCTTTGCGCTGTCTTGTGATCGTCACATTCTGAATGTGTGTGTGTCTGTCTGTAGGTGTGTGTGTTTGTGTGTGTGGGTGTGGGTGTGTGTGTGTGTGTGTGTGTGTATGTGTGTGTGTGTTATGTGATTGTGCGTGCGTCCATACGTCCGTGTTTTTGTGTGATGAGCGAGGCGTTCAAGTGTCGAAAGTCTATGTATGACGACCTCGGTCTCAGTCAGATGTTAAAGAGTTGGAGAGCGATTCGGAATAAAAGAAACAAGACTGTGTGTGTTACGAGTAGATGTAAACTACTACATATATGTATAGACGTATGTATACAGTATCAAAAAAGATTATACACCATGTGTGTGTGGGAGAAAGTGTTGTCTTGTCTTGTTTTATCGCAGGTTGTTTCTAGTAGCGCTGTGCGCTTGAATTCTGCTTCTAACATTGAATCTGGTTCTACACACACACTTGTGAGTGGTGGAGCTCTGTGTGTAAACCTGAAAGATGCTGCCAAGGTAAAAGTGATATCAAAGGACACCAATCTAGTTGTTGGCGTCGATACGCATGCTTTCGAAGGCAAGTCGGACACTGAGAAACTTCGTTTACAAATGGACCGCGCGCTGGATGAGTACGAGAAAGAGCTTGATGCGAAACATTGGAAATGCCCGAATGGTTATAAGGTCGCTGCTGCCGGATATTTTGCAGACCGTGTGGAGGAAATTGGATGGGGCATGCTTAGACTGTCAGACGTATACTCTTCAGATGATACTACGTTTGCAGAGGTGAGTGATATTACAAACAACGCGGAGGCTACCTTTTCAGACAGCACCCGTGCGTATGCTGTCGGATTCATGGAGGGGTATCTCTCACATCACCGCATCGAACAGAATATCAACAACACCGTTAGAAACATGGGAAAGCTTCCGCGTCATGTAGCACAATTCTTGAGAGATCAGTTGCTATGGACTCGGTCTCAGGTTAAAAAGCATCCAAATGATATGTATGTACCTTTGTTGATGATATTATTCATCATATTTGACTTCATACAGAAAGTACATTGATGTATAATTGTATATAGTGCGTCACATTCTGTTATTGTGAGTACACGTGTATGAGAAACATTCTAATGGGCATATACGTATGTATAGAGTCCCCTGTCAAGAACTATATACATGCCCACTTACATACATTTGCAAACCGTTTCCTGTATACATTTGTCAGTAAAGTATACGTTGATTTTGACTTTCTCTTTGTTTCTGCAACAGCTACTGGAAAACAATTGGTGTAATCCAGGCACAATTTGACGGAATGGTGTTGGGGTATGTTGCAGGGAATACAAATACAGACAAACAACACGCCGAGCTAGGATTGGCGTATATAAATTCTAACAATGAGGTTGGTGACCTGAAGGAACATTGGCTGAGAGATGGTGGTCATAACGAAGAGAAAACCAAGCCATGGCATGAGGAGTATGACAAGCAGGTATCATGCACTTGTGAACATACAAATGTGAAAATCTCCACGAATGTTAACTCACACGTGTGTGTGTTTGTGTGTGTGTCTCTGTGTGTGTGTGTAGGGGCTTTTGTGTCTGTCCCTGTGTGTGTGTGTGTATGTGTGTGTCTGTGTCAGAGTGTTTGTATGCTTGTCTGTCTGCCTACCTGCCTGCCTGTCTGTCTGTCTGTCTGTCTGTCTGTGTGCCTCTTCTCCTCGATTCCTCGCACTAGGTAAAATCAGCGCAAATATAAGACAAAATATGATTGTACGATATCATGGGTTTAGGGTTTAGATATTACAAGACGTTGCACTGGTGGGGTGTGGTCATTAAATTGTGCCTGTTAGTGTCCTATGGTATTCCCAGTATCGAGTTTGATAGGATTCAACGATGTCATGTTCTGTTTTCCTGATCACACGCTCTGTTTTATGCTGACATAACTGGCATAACCAAACCTAACTACTCGCTTGCACGAACGCGTATATGTATGGCAGGAAACTGTTACACGGCTCTCCATGATGTCTTGCTCTGCATTTATCCGCCTTTTACCGGATCACAGCGACCTTCTCACTGCACATGCTACGTGGAGACCTTTCTCCGGTATGCTTCGAGTTTTCAAAACATATCGAATTCATGTTGATGAGAAGCCGTTCGTACAGGTATCGATAGACTGTGGAACGCACAACGACGTTTCGTTGTACGCACCGCTCCTTACGCATACACAAGTATCAATGTGAGATTAAAAACCACAAGAATGCGAGTTACACTATATATGTTCATACCATCAACTTGGCACATTTAAATTACGTCTATGTATTGTGGGTTGATTGCGCAAAGGTAGGAAAGAATAGGTACCATCGTTCTCTATATAGGTATGCGTGTGCGTGCATGTGCTCAAGTTTACAATATGCGCCCATAAACTCGAAAACCTACAGACGATGAGTGCATCTCCGGGTTGCGTATCCTCTCACGATGATTTCTACATGACTAACCGAGGTTTGGCTATTGTGGAGACTACCAACGGAATGTACAATGAATCTTATATCAGAAGACATATTAAAGTAGAAGCCTTAATGACGTTCCATCGGGCAAGTGTGGCGAATATACTGGGCACTACAGGTACATGTTTATGGAATAGATATAAATAATATGCGTGGTGTGTGTTTGGGTGGCGGAGAGGAGCTGTTTTCATTAGTTGGCTACCTCCGAGTTGTATTTACCACACGTATACGTACTCTGTTACTTTCCAACCAGTATCTGTAGGTACACATACACATAATCACACTTCATTCGTTTCGTCTTTTCAGGGCAAGAGTGGGTAGATGCATTTTCGAAGAATAACCCAGCACTTTACCCCAACCAGTGGATGATCGTGGACTACAACCTCTTCACGCCTGGTGATACAGACTTAAAACCTTTCACTTTAACGGTCACGGAACAGCTTCCAGACAGAATGATTACAGGTATGTATACGTATGTCTATTCATGTATGCATATGGTGACCCTGTTCATGCTTGTGTATACACGTGATGTGTACAGGTACATAAACAATACTCTCATTATAGCAATGGTACAATAGGTGTGAATGTAGCCACCTTGGATTGGGTGTACATGATATGATTAATGATGTGTGACTCGTTTTGTGTTTCGTGTGCTTGCGATCGGTCGTTGCGTAATGCATGTAACGTAATGACCTTTTAAATATAGGAGGCGTAATTGATTGATACGGTCATTTATTATTCGAGTATGTGATCTTTACGAAGCTCCATGCTTGGTGTGTATCATGCACAAAATCGTTAATGCCGATGATACCATCACGAGCTTTAAAACCGAAGGATGTATGACTTCGTTCATCGATCTCTTCTACATTACACTAAGCGGCAGCCAACACATATTCACATATCTACATAAATGTACGCACATAGCCTTCACACACATATTCATGTATACACATACAATACACACAACTCTACATACACGTATACACATGTGCACAGCCGATGGGACCAATCGCCTTCAAAAGAACGGATTCTGGCCATCTTACAATATTCCGTACTTCGAAGTGGTGTACAGATTATCCGGCTATCCATCCAAGCTGGACAAACTAGGGGATGAATTCTCATACAAGTATGCATTGTATTGGATTCTGGCTTGTATATGTTATGTGCACTTTTGTGCGCTTGTACGCAACTTAATACATCCAGTCCTTTCCATTCACACATCCACCAAACATTTTATAAGAAATTGCCCCCGTGCGAAGATATTCGAGCGAGAAGCTCCTAAGGTGTTATCTGTTGAGGACGCCAAGCACTTGATTCGATATAATGAATGGCAGACTGACCCTCTGTCGCTGCATGAAGCACGTAACTCCATTGCATCCCGTTACGATCTATCAGCGACAAATGCAAAGCCTTTTGGTGCTGTTGATGGTAAGTTTCGCGAGTAATGTGATCTGTGTTCCAGTTGACCTTGATGTTATATGTACACCAGTACGTTCTGCGTATGCGTATATTATGTTCATATATCTACTGGTCAAGCGATGATTCGATTGCCATGAATTGCTCGTGTTGCGGCGCATAGGAGGGCAAACTGCCTTAAAATCCGCTAGCCAACAATTTCGAGCCCTTCTTGTGATGTGTAGACGTCAACCGAGTTATTCGAACTCGGCAATGCCCTACTCTACATGATACACATAGCTTCACTACTTCCATTGCGTTCACTGGTGTTGTTTGAGCATTGCGTTGGTTGCTGCATAGTCGTTTGGCATGACGGACACAAAAACACATATAAAACCTACAGGAAAAGTCACGTCCTTTGCCCTGATGAAGAAACTACGAGCACACGCAGTGTGCGGGCCAACATACCAAGACCAAGAAGTATTTCAGTGGTCGACCAGTGAGTACGCAAGCACTGCTCATGAAGGAGTACCTGATAGATTCGACTTTCCGTGGGTCAACATCACAATCGGATTCCACTAGTTTTTACACAGTTGTGTATAGAATGTAGATGCGAACTGACACGTGGAATTGATGTTAATTTTAAAGGGATAAGTTTATGGTTGAATTTTATATATATATTTAGATTTTCTTTTGTACTTAGCGTAGATATACCGTGAACAGATCATGAACTAGAGTTAATTAGATTTTAAATCCACTCCATACACGATAAACCGAATCGTGAATAAAACAAAAAACAAGCGTACTACCTAGGTAGAGGTGTCATTTCGCAACGTCAAGGCATGATTAAAATCATCCATCTAGAAAAACTATTTACGAATCGCTTTATCAGTTTCGCGTTGACAGCGCATAGAAAAAGAATCTGTAGGTTCAAACAAATCCGTTCTTTGTGCCTAACACGCCCTATCACTCTTAGTCCTCTCCCTGTCTTTCCCAGTACCACTACGCCTACTCCCACTGTCTTTTTCATCCCGACGATAAGAGTGAGAAGACCGGTGCCGATCACTACTATTATGCTTATCTCTTGTGTGTCGCACGCTCTCTTCCCCTCTTTCTCTGCCTCTGTATCTAGCGCGGTGTGCGGTATTTCCGTCCTCTCTCCTTCCACTCCGACCATCTCTACCTCTAGCGTTATCTCGACTGTCAACGTGCGTGTCTGATCTTCGCCCAGTGTCTCTCTCTTCTTCCCAACGAGACCTTTTATCAGGTGGTCCACCCAAGTTCAAAGCAAGCTTTTCATTGCGTTTTCCTTTACGCTCGCCCAATGTTGTATCATTCGCATTACCTTTCGCTCTCTCTCTTTCTGCTAAATTGTCTTTCCTCTTCTCAGTTTCTTTATATGCAGTCTTATCGAGATCATCGTCGTTGAATACGTAATCGTACTGTTTACCATCACTCCTTTGGTTTGTCTTAACTGTATATTTGATACCGCCACGACCAGCTCCGGTCGGCATTGACTTTGTTGCGGTTTGACGCCATAATTTGGACACACTTTGACTAAAGTCTACATGTATACGTCTATCGTCAATAAGTACGTTTTCCATCTTTAAATAAGCGGCCTCGCACTGATCAGAAGAATCAAATTCAATAAAAGCATACCCCTGTACATCGATATATGTGTGTTAGTAAGTAATTCTACAAGTACAGTTTATGTGGAGGTTGTGTATGTATGCGTGTATTATGGGCGGGACTAAAATAAGCGCGACCCTTCGTATGTAGTGCATATATGTTTATGTATATATGACTTTACGAACTGCATGCTTTCTGCGTGTATATGTGAGTCGATAAATGCAATGGCGTGTATATTATGTATGCAGTGGATAGATCTAGTTTGCAGATAAAAGTCCTTGAGCAGCGTATGAGACGCAAGCAAGTGCCTGTCCAACTACAGGTAAATACATCTTTTCATAATGCGTGCATTATTCTGAGCCTGTGGCCTAAAAAGCAATACAGAAGCACTCCAGACAAACCTGGGTTTTCGGTCACCCGTAGCTACATATTAGTAGTTGTACATTTCTACACATATGCTTGTCTATACGCTATAGGAAGTAGTACACAATGAGCGATAAAAGTATATACAAACGTGCGCATACCAAAGAGTCGCCTGTTTTACGGTCACGTATGATCTCATTACTGACAATGGTGCCAAAACGGCTAAAAATCAACTCAAGATCCTCATCGGTTGTGACGGGATTGAGTTTGCACACAAAAAGCACGTTGTCTGGCGGCTTAACATCTTCGTCAGGCATATCGCCGATCTGCGTATGCGTGTATGTATATGACCACAGTATACATGCGCAGTTAGTACATGCTTGTGGCAACTGTAAGTGTCTGTCAATGGAGATCAATAGCGCTGTCACAATAGTTGCCCAAAGGTTTATACAAGAGCTAGTTTGCACACGACCCGAGTAATACTACTTACAACTCACACTATTTGCATGACCATCATATATGGTTACTTAGAACAAACATTATACCATTGTTAAAATCTGTGCACCAGCTTTGGCTTCCCGTTCTCGTTTCAGCTGTTCGATTTGTTCCTCGGTCATTCCAACTGTCTCGTCAATCAAATCGTCTTCGCCAATTCGACCAGTCTAATACGCCGTGCCGACATGAGGGAGTGTACATAGAGAACATGAGTATGAAACACCGGCGTGTATGTGAAATCATAGCCTATAACATTTGAGTATAAAATCGTTTGAGGATAGTAGCACATAAACACACAACAGAAACAGCAATCACAACATAATAGATTGAAACAAACTACGATCCATACAAAAGCACATAAAGGTATATGAAAACCGATTGCAAGCATATACCTGCATCTGTTCTGGAGTGGGAGATGGAGATCGAAGAGGTACTCTCAGACCAGTTGGATCCGGGTATGGGTCATCAAGAACGATAGTATGGCGTATTCTGTGTGTTCAACAGGGAGATAGTGGTAAGAGAGGCAAAAAAAACCCAAATAGCGGTCACTTAAGAAGTTAAATATAGTAATTTTATGTTTGCCATGAAAGAGGACAGTTACATTGCGTGCGTGTGTACCTTATATCTTGGTACGGTCTGCCGTCTGAGTCGACGTAAGCATCATTGATTGCTCTAAGTGTGGCCATCGACTCTTCATCGTCATCTACTACTTCACCAAATATGGTGTACTTTCCGTCGAGAGCATCCAGTCTGTCTCCAGTTGTCAAGAAAAACTACATAGTTTTGAATTTATGAAATTAATATTGTAGTTAGCATAACATTCCTGTACAGGTCTGCACCTAATAGCGTATATAGCAAGCACATGTACAAACATACTATCTACTCCAGCAGATATCGTTCCAGATAACACTTTACACAATAATTACTAAGTAATACAAACTCCTCGACGCAATGGATGCAGAGCGTTTAAACGATTATGAAAGGAAAGATTTGTAAAACACATCTATTTCTCCCTTGTAAAAACATAGGTTTTTTCTTGTAGCCATGTCAAATATATGTGTTTATGCATATACATGCAAATAAAGTATAAGGAGTTGTATAGAAATAAAACATGTTGTGTATACAGCATGCATAATAAATCGACATTCGTCTGAGCTTATAATGCTCTATTAGTTTTGCAACTTGGCGGTTAGACAACACACATTTTTACGTTAAAAATGGGTTGGGCTATAGCGTACCGTACTTTTGCTGTCGGTGAATATTGCATGGTACACGCGAAGTAAATATATCCACCTGCCTATGTGAACATGAACATGTACACACGTTTGAATGATTTGTCTACCTGAGAAGCATTCGTATTCTTGCCCGTGTTTGCCATTGCAAGTAGTCCGGCTCTGGTAAACTTGAGGTTGGGTTTAATTTCGTCTTCGAAGAAATCATGTTCACTTCCTTTAAGCAATCTACAGAAACATAACCATTTGAGAGAGTGATCATGCATGTGCCTGGGTACGTACGTGTGTATGTATGCATCAAACAACTCAAATTAGGACGAACATATCAAGCAAACGGACACAGATGTACATGTATACACATACACACGCACAGAGAAAATTAACGACGTATATTAGCGTTTAAGATGACACGCATATATATTTTTCAATATATACTGAAAAGAAACATATACAAACACTCAACTCACATAAGAACTGCGTATTATGCTATTCTTATAATATACCCATGGATTGATTGACCGCCCTTTCCCGTGTTTGAAGGGTCTCCGGTTTGCAGAATGAAATTCGACTGGACATTATGGAAACAACAATAGTTGTAATACCTATGAAATCCAAATGAAAACGGATAAGATAAAATATTTTGGACATTGCAAGTGCACATTCAAAGAAGATCAACTATACGAAATTGGCGATTCGAATATATAACTGTCCTCGACCAAACAGGCGTGGATGTATCGTTCCAGTTTGTCAAGTGCGATGTGCACCGGTTGCTTATACGCACATAGGTCATCCATTTTGTTTTGTGCTTACTTGATCTTGCATAGTTTCAGAAAATTTAGAGAGGACTTTGGTGCTGCATCGGTATACAAATCCACCGTTATATCACCTTTGGAAGTTTCAATTAGCACCGACATTGTGCTTTCCACACTGACGAACACAAGTACGAGCCGAAAGAACAATCAATTGAGTCCGTAGTAGATAGCTAAATGTAGGTGTTGTATGTATGATTCACTGAAGTATAAGTAAGTTTATGTGTATATGCAGGTAGAGCTTCTGTTCATCACGTTGCCAAGTCTGTGCGTGAGCTGGTCGTACTTACAAGAACACATGTGTTATGTATTGATACGCCAGATCTACATATACTACTTGTACCGATGAGACAGGTCTACAGGTACTAGCTCAGCTATACATGCAGGCGCGATTTCACGTGTGTATGAGTGTATGGGTACGTGTATGCGCGTGTGAGGGTGTGTGTGTGCGTGTGTAGCGTGAGTGAGTAAGTAAATGAGTGTGTAGTGTATGTGTGCGTGCAGGAGTTGTGTGTGATGTGTTAATGCATGTGCGGGATAAGAACGAAATTGAATAATATATATGAATATATATATATTCATCATAATATGCCTTTTCTGTTGCTAAGAGACGCAACCTGATACACACCCAGGCAAACCCATGTGCTCACAATTCTTTCATATTGTTGTGGAGACCCTATCTAAATCTCGCTTTATCCTGCTAAACGACTACTGCAATTTCACTCTATAAACTAAATACAGTTGTTTCCTGTGTCCCCCAAAAGAAATCTTCATTCACTATGGCAAAGGATCTCCCTCACAACCTAACATCTCTTCTTTGATTGCTGTACTTCAAACGTCTCGTCCCCACATTCTCGATCCCTCACATGTCTGCCTCTTTCTTACTTACGTCCTACTCACTGCTGAATCCTAATATCTCTTCCTCTATTGCTGTACTTCAAACCCATTGTCCCCAGGATTCTCGAGCCCTCACATCTCTACTTTCTCATTTACGTCTTTCGCACAACTGATTCCGAACATCTCTTCCTCGACATCGCAGAGCAATATATCAGTGATCGCCCTCTCCCATGAATTTTTAAACTAGGAATGGTGCAATTCAACGCAACTAATCATAAGTACATTCCATGTTTACAATAGATGCTTGACACATTCATTACGTTTACGGTATTGCTATTTATTCATGAATTCATATTTTGAATCAAGTTTAGAGTATGTAGTTTTGGCGGGCGACGTTGATGAAAACAAACTTTTATGTACTTCGCAGGTACACATATATAAATACACACGCACACACACACACTCACACACACACACACAAACACACACACACACACACACACTCACTCACTCACTCACACAAACACACACACACACAAACACACACATATACAAACACACACATACTCACTCACTCACATGCCCGTGCCCATACATACACCTGAACGGAGTGTACTGCTTAGATTATTTCCATTGCACTTCACTCGTTTCCATTTATTATATGTATATATGTACATATATATATATACTCACGCACACATATATACTCACTATTTCTCTCTCCCTCTCTCTCTTACTGGCACACACATATACATCCTACCACTCCTGCACCTGCACTCTAGCACACATCCACCAATATTCACTTGAAAACGTACAGGTACGTTCGTATACAGGCACAGACATACAAGGCAACGCTTATGCTCTCAATCTCGTAGTAAATATAAGTACCCACCTCAATACAAATAGATACACATACGTATCTCTATACTTTATGTATGTTTTCCACAACGACAGATGCTGCACGTTCATTGAGTGCAGTTGGTTGACTTATTATGGGATGGATAGGACGTGTAGAATAGGAGTCTCACGCTTGTGTACAATATTTTGTGTCAGCATATGAACACACATGTACACTATTAGTCGCACTGTACGAGGTACACGCAAGATTAACATATTGCTATGGAAACTTACATACAGATGTGTACGTAATCACTCTCTTTCTCTCTGACTTTCATGCGAATAGTAGGTGCTAACGTTTTCAGCATGCCCAAGCAACGGAAATCACCTCCCTTGAGGAAATGTGTGCAATACGATGATGCTATCTTGGACTGTCCATTCGAATTGGTATTAGCTGCTGTAGACTTGCGCTTACATTCGTTTACGAGAAACGTCGAGTATTTGTCGAATGAAAAAGCTGAATATAGTCAACTATATCAACCCATTGAATCACTAGAGTCTGATGATTGCGTACAACACAACTGCGTGAATGTATTGAACGTCTGCCATGCAGACAATATTTCAAAGAGTATGTATTAATATGGATGAATGATAAGACCGTGTTCGTATTGGTGAGATTGATGATGTTCAATTGGCTTATTGGAGAGTACGGGAAGGTTTCACACTTCACATCCATTCGTTCTGTCGCTCACGAACTCACATACGCGCAAGATAAATGCTACAAAAACAAACACGCATACTGGCACACGCACTCACATATGTACATACATATGACATATCTTTACGTCAATAGTTTCATGTTTGATTCATCACCAGCTCCATACAATGCAATACTCAGACAGATAAAATTGTTATATAATTGCGTAGCATCTACCTCTAACACGAATATTTCTGCAGTTGAGGACCACTCCTCACATGAGGAGAATTCCGCGCTGCATGTCTCTGAAGTGATTAGGGAAATTAAAGTTCCGTTGGATTTGCCTGCATGGCTGTTGACAATGCTTGGTAAGCTCATTGTTTTGCGATAGGATATAACTACTGATTTGTATGTACCAAGCATGATATCTTCAAGATGCATGTACACATACGACCACCCAACGCCTTCAGTAACCCTCAAACTGGTTCCCCCTTCTAGGTAGGAAAGATATGACACTGAGGCAACAGGCAGTGGTAGATCGGGGTACGCGCACACTCAAACTCTACTCATGGAGTGTAGACTTGGAAGAGTGTTTACAGCTGAGAGAAGTTTGCGAGTTTTCTGCAGTGCCAGACATCATCTCGTCTTCAACTGCGACAAACCTACCGAAAAGCATACAAACTAGATCAGATGTACAGACTACGACAGTAAATATGTCACGCACATTGATCACACGTAAGCTTGATCTGGTGGTACGTCTCCTGCCTGGCATCGACGCAGTTGTAGAATGGCACGTGGTCAAGATGCACAGCTCGTTTGTGCAGACTGTGCTAGGCTGGCTCGAAAACGATATGAAAGAGGTATAGATAGGCGTATGTCCGACCAATGGCTCATTTATTGTGTTGATACATGTGTGCTCACTGATGTTCATACATATTCGAACACTCGGGGCTCGAATGCTGGATATCGTTCATAATCTGTCAATAGTATGTATCGATGTTAAAAAACGTGAATTGTATGTTCATCGATGCTGGTTAAGCTGAGTTGGCATCATATATATGAACGAACCATTCAGTCCGTGCCCTATTTCGCATTGCATATATATGCATGTGAATTTGGTGACAGTGCTCTCCTTTGCGTATACACTGGTCAGTGAGCACTATATGTATATGTATATGTATGTTCTTAGCGACTGTAGTAATTGCGGAATTGAATGAAACGTCCTGTTGAACTTATACTGAGTAACGTAATGTCGTGTTGCTGCTTATACTTACATATGTAGTATGTGATCTGAACATACTTACGAGTGGACACACACATGCATAAACGCGAATAGCTTGGACCACTTTGTTAACTCAGCAACTGGTTTCTATTCATAAATCAAAGGTCAAAGAACATGAAGAATATCAGTCGTGGTCAGCAGGGCAAGCACACTCGCTCGGAGACGGAAGAGATGCCACCAAGCCTTGGAAGAAGTTCGGTACCTGTCCAGAGGCGTCTCCTCCTACCTCAGATGTGGCTACTAAAATAATAACGACAATGAGTTTAGCACCCGGACCACCAACAACTATGGAGCCGATTACAAGCCTTTGTGGGTCAATAGAAATACCACCACCCATTTCCCTTCACAATAGCACGATCACTAAGAAAGAGGATGATACGAACCAAGGTGATGATGACAGTCTTGCACCGCCAGCAGGTCGGATGCTAAAGTCGGGGTATTTGCTCAAGTATACCAACTTTCTCAATGGGTGGCAGGATAGGTATTTCTGTTTGGAGAGGTGTACACCTCCGAATACTGGTGCTGTGGTGATAAATCTCGTGTACTACGAGAATGAAAACGACATGACGCGTCCAAGGGGAAAGATGGCTGTGAATGGGTTGGATATAGAAGTTGTGAAGGGTATGTTTGTTGTACATAGCATGTGTATGTGAATATGAGGTAAACAAAATTCTTACTACAATTTTTGTTTCCGTGTTGCTTCTTGTTGTACGTTTACATTCTACCAGGCACTGTGGGCGAATTCACGGTAAGCAACGGCACACAGACATTCCCTTTGTGCGCCCGCAGCGACAAACACAGACGCGAATGGCTGGTAGCGTTGGGCAGCGCGAAAGCCCACGATCGCCTTGAACTGGCCCCGTATGCAACACTTCCGCGCACACCCTCATTAAGTCCAAGTACACGCCCTCATACTGCATCGAGCAATTCGTTGTCTGATGATAACGATGCTAATGCAAGTGAAGCTGCATGCGGGATTGACGATGAACGTGAAGAGCACGATGCTTTTCAACTGGGCGAGGGTGCCTGGGCAGATTTACTGAGCGAGTTAGAGATGCATGATGAGCTTTTGCGAAATCAGACTGAGACCATTAACCAAATTGTGGGTCAAGAAGGAACGTTAAGTGAGTCACCAGAACAGTTCCAGGAGCAGTGTGTGTTGTTTAGAGCGGCGAGTAAATCTCTTCTCACTGTGTTGCAGGACGCCATTGCTACCACAGCCGTCCAGGTATGCAATGTCTGCGTTCTTATGAGTACACGCGCTTAAGATAGTTAAGAGAATATATTACTTGAATGTGGTATAATTTACTACGAATACAGTCACCCAGATATCTACAGTAGATATGCAACAGTGTATGTAGCGTTTCTATGTACATACACTCTATGCTTGTGCCAACTGCAATAGCATACATTGCATTTTCTTTACTTAACGTGTCCACATGTTGACTACAATCTTGTCTACCTATGTGATATTTGCTCGCCACACAGCAAGACTTACAGAAAGCAAAATTAGACGAAGATAGAGTGAAGCGAAGTCAACTCAAACTTAAAATACAGGTTCGTATTCTCGGAGTGTTCCGTAGCATGCGTATGCTAGCATTTTCATTTAATAGCCGTGGACACGTGCGGTTCCTTAGATGCGAGTGCAGGTGCTTGTCTGCATGATGTGCAAAGAAGTACACAGACCCCGGATCAATTTTCAACCATGAATACTTCGTATATGTACATATGTATATTAATGCCTCCCCCACTGGTCCTTCTTTCATGAACATTGCAAACATACTAGAACGCAACTCTGCGACATAAGCAACTATCCAAAGGCCTTGAGGTAACCGAGCCGCCACCACGGCCCAAACAAAAGCTTTCTTCGGAAACAACAGATCCCGAGCTTGAAAAGTCTGGTGGTGGCGGTGGTAGTGGTAGCAGTAAAGCTGCGAAGTTTAGGCACACTCGAGCACTAACAGTCTCAGGGATGTCTCTACCTGAAACCACGTTCACGCCCGAATCAACCATCAAGGAATAGATGACAGAATGTAATACAACTATATTGAAGAAAGTGAATGTTAGGCGCACATGAGCTAAAATTAGAACAAAAGAAAGAACAAAAGCTAAACCACAGCAACCAGTAGTAATATCAATAGGTTGGGTGGTCGTAGAATGCGTATAGTGACGAGAGATGTTCCTGCAACTATGGTTGCACATTCGATCCTTAGAAAATATGTCTGGTTAGATTTTAATGCATTTGCAATAAGTCAAGCAGCAATGAAACTACTTCTGTAATTAAATCAATCACACGTTGTTGAATTGTACACCCCAACTCGTAGTGATAAATTAAGGAATCTTGGTAAATCAATGTGGAATTGCTGATTTTCCTCATGACAGTCCTTGGGACACTTGTATAATATCAATCTAGTATGTGTCCTGCTTGAGCATTGCTTTGTTCTCACTGATTCTTCTCCCAACTTCCTACAGCACGTTGACTGTCGACGATATTCTGATACTAATTATTGTATTCTTATGTGATGTATGAATCTGTGTATAGCCTGAGATTGTAGTATGTTAAAGTACAGCATAGAGTATAGCGACCCCTTTTAGCAACTTGATTCAATCTGTCTTTTTTGTTGTGGATATGAAAGACTTTCATACCAGTTTCTATTTTTTTATTAACGAACAACATTAAACAAAGAGCGATCTCTGTGTTTGGTGCAACACGACATTATTTAGCGGAGCCGTCAAGTATACGTTCGTCATACGTCTCTTCAGAATAGATAGAAGAATACATGTGTATGTATATCAGAATAATTCACCAGTTTCGCATAATTTGAACATGGTTAACTTACCTACATAGTTACTATGCTCGTAATTGGATACATCTGCGTCACACATTAATATGAGTCAGGTTTGCATTTGTTGCGCGACCTTGAGTACAAGCAATGCGGGAACCATCTTGTTTAACAACTCTGCACCATCTTAATTCTGTTTGTTTGCCGTTTTCTGTGGTCGTTTGATATCTGACAAGGCTGGTGATTTAACACGTCTCAAAAAAACCTATTTTTGAATCCTTGATTGAAGTGGACAATCTCATCGTACTGTGAGAAGCACAAATTATACATCGTCATGTTGTTCATCCTTGCATTCGTTGAAAGAAGGTATATAGCGCAAGTTGGTTAATCATTATGAATGAGGATGATAAAATGCAGATAAACAATCAACAACATTAAAATGTTTGAATCTATTGTGACAAACGTTCGCGCCACATGTAAAAGTGTAAAACCCCATCTATACACGTTTTCCTATAGTTACGCATGTCATCACACCAAATTGATATAGCTGTCCTTTTTTTAATATCACGAACAGGCAACTATGAGTACTCACCTCGGTATAGAAGAACCTGTCGAGCATATCGCTGGCCATAATTTGAAGTGCCTCGTTTTCATGATACTCGAACATCTCAAGGGCCTCTACACCTCCCTCTTCCTCCACCAACGATGAAATCTGTATTTACATACATACGTGAATGTGTTGTTAGCATACAGGCAGGGAACCCACAATCAGAGGTAGACACACACATCCTTACATCCCGACACATTAGCATAAATATACGGTTAGACACAAAAACAACCGAACACGAACACGCAACAAAAAAGTTAAACACAGCATGAATACATCGGTTTACAAAATGGGGAGTGATCCGGATTTGCGAATAAATTGTGGACGCTGCGCAAAACCAGAAAGTAGAAAATTTGTAGCACACTTAAGGTAAAGTAGGGTGCTTTCTTATTGGCAGCAGTTCGTTGGGATTTGCACACAACAGTGTGGGGTTTAAAACATAACCGCAAACTCCTTCGGTTATACCTCGGGCTGAGCACGAAGAGTCATTTCGAAGAATTGCAATACAAGATGGCAGATATCAACATTGCCGCCTCGCAACGCCCGTAACACATGCCTGTAAAATTATAAAATGACAAGAATATATTTGTGTGTTATAAGTATGTATATATTGTGGTAAGGGTTCGCCAACACTGTCTAGTGTATGATGCTTGTAGATATTATTTATGTTGACGTATTATGTATGCTTTACTATGGATATTAATAATCTTGTCAAGAAAGTGAGCTCATTGTGCAGTGCACACTCTTTACTGGTATGTGAGCGCATCACACATATTGCTACGGATGTTCCATTCAAAGATGTGGTGACCATGGATGACTGTTCTCGTCAGTATCTGCAACGAGAAATAATACTCGACTGCAACCATGTAAATACATAAACATGTCCCATATCCGCAAATATGATGTGCACAAATGGCTCAATACGATCAACTTTTTAAACACGTATACGCATTTACACACACATATAAATAGAAACACATATATGTAGAAAAATTATAATCATGAGGTTGTTATCAAATACACATACATAGCGTACATACACACAGAATCACATACACCTTGTATTTACACACGTCTCATACCTTAGTACGTCCGTTTGGTTGAAAAGATATTCACATACAGCCTGGCCATGATGTACAGCATTGTTAATAACGTACATAGCCTGCACTGCCATCTCTGGATCATTCTGCATCGAATAATCCAGAATACTCACCACATACGGCAACAAGCCTTCCTCCATCACAGCAGATACAAATGAGGCATCGCCTGCCACGATGTTCGAGAGTACCCACAACGATTCTAATTGCAGGGGACGCTGAGGAGAAGTTACGCATCGCCCAATAGCTGAAAGTAAGTTAGGCTGTAGGAGTGCTTTGGCTGTGAATGAGTCGTCTCCCGCAAGAACGTTTCCTGCAAGTGCACATGCGTGTTCATAGAGTACGGAAGTGGGCATGTGTGACATACTACTATACAAATAATCGCTGGTAATTCGCCGAAATACGAGTGCATAAAGCAGCAGCATACCCATACAATTATAGAGAATAGACAAAAAGAACGTACGTTTCGTAGTGCATTGGAACATGAGTGCGACGTTTACTACATGGATATGATAAAGGCGCATAAGTGCATGAGTGTATACGGGGTTAACGACTGAAGTGTATGAACAGTTAGTATACATAAGCTGTACAGTTTGCCGGGTAACAAGCATGGCCAACATACCCAAAGTGGCAACACCATCCGATATTTTCATGTGTACTACAGTCATCTTTCCATTCCCTTACATTATATCGAGGAGTTCTTAAATCACCCAGATACTCGCATAGTTCTTTCACCATTTGCTAACATACAAATAATACAACTAACCTCCACTTGCATGGACTATGCAACGACACACACAATGTAGGCATGCACAGAACACACGTACCGAGCGTTCGTAGCGATGGAGATACCATGGTCATACCCAACTCTGTTTCCGCTTGCATAGCACTGACAAGTAATGCCAACAATCCATCTTTTACCAATCGTCCACACAAGGGTTCATTGTTTGCTGTCATGTACGTGAGAAACCACAACATCTCTGTAGCAACACCCGCACTTGCGCGGGTTTGTGGAGTATTATCTGTACCACTACCTTCAGTAGCCGTACTTATTGCCAAAGCAGGAATAGGAGGAGTGCATTTGAGTGCATTGGTTACATGAATCTCCAACAATCGTAATGTAGCTTTTAACACATTATCATCTCCAAATAGTTCTGGTCTGGCCCCCTTACCCCTGCATAAGTTGGACAATGCAAAGTATGCACTCTCGGCCACAGACGTGTCTGTGGGTGGCGCGCTTGGCATTGCGATACTTTGATTTGTAACAATGCGTACAAGAGGGTAATGCGCTCCTTGCGCAATGATAGTGTCACGTGCATCTGGGCTGTCACCTGCCATGTTACCCAACGCCCATGCACTGAGGTCTTGGTGTCTAGGACTAGCGTTTTCGAGGAACGCGATGAGGCAAGGGGAATTTTTGAGAACTGCGCGCGTGTGCTCGGATTTCGACGCAGAGATGTTAACATGACACCAAATCGCTAATTGTCGTTTGTCCGGTTCGAGATAGACCGGAGGGAGAGTGTTTATGAGCTGTTGTTAACTTAAACATCAAGATGGTATCGAGAATAAACATTGTTGTACAAACAGTTTCACGTTTCTACTACATATTATGTGAATGCCAGTCGTACGCTTCTAGACATACTTATCTTACATGCATATATATAATATGAAATTGATGTGCAAATGTTTCTAAGAAACAGACACACGTATGTGTACAAACAACGCAGCAACATACCTTCCAATTGAATATTAGTGTCGGAGGTCCGACATAAAAGCTCTTTGAGGATATCCACAGCATCTGCACACCGAAGGAATGATTCAATAGAATTTTCATCATTCGCAAGCATACGCCGAAGTTGTTGAAGGGCAGGAAAACACTCAGCGGGTGACTTAACAACCGCCATCTTTTGTACAAGTTGTGGTATTGAATCAATAGATGTCACCACGCTACTTTCCCCACAAACGTCACGCAGTCTTTTACGAGCCATTTGCGCGTGCCTATTTTGTTTACGTAAACTGGCTGTTGCGTCTCTCTGTCTACGTCGAGAGGCCTCCACACCGCCCCCATGTTTCCCCACATTCTTGTAATTGACACGCCTATCACTCATTTTCAGTGCGTCTAACCTATTTTTCAGTCCTTGCAAACTACACCAACTGAGCTAATGGAAAACACGCATATGACTTCGTAGTGTGCTTCTTTTTATATTGGAAGTACGTTGTTTGTGTGTGTATGTGTGTATGTGTGAGTGTGAGTGTATGTGTGTGTGTGTGTGTGTGTGTGTGTGTGTGTGTGTGTGTGTGTGTGTGTGTGTGTGTGTGTGTGTGTGTGTGTGTGTGTGTGTGTGTGTGTGTGTGTGTGTGTGTGTGTGTGTGT